>VZTB01016568.1:619739-722819 GCA_013397245.1 Thryothorus ludovicianus
TCAAGGAGAGGGGACTCAAGGAGCGGAGAGGAGAGGAGTGGAGAGGAGAGGAGAGGAGAGGAGAGGAGAGGAGCCCATAGAATGTGTAAAGAACAGTAATTATGTCAGTCTGACATTTGTTCTACATTTGTAAAAATATTTTCCTAAAAACTTTAGTTGTACAACAACACAGAACCAAACTTAATACACATTAAATTGTTGGCTGTCATTACCCACAATAAGACAGAAGAGTTATGGCTGTAAAGCAGCTGTTGTAGCATTCAACCATGCTCTGCTGGCAAGAAAGAAATCAAACTTAATGAAAGATTTAAAGGAAAAATGTTATGCATGAACCTTCTTAGACATGCAATTAAACAAAAATTGCGAAGCATAAATAAGTACAATATGAAACACAGAACTGCAGGTCAAAGATTGAAATCATTAGCATTGACAGGGTTTCATTTAAAGCTTTCATTTTGAAGCTATACACAGGATGCTATTCTTCTAAATGAAGATAAAATGAAACAGAACACA
The DNA here is from genome assembly GCA_013397245.1 of Thryothorus ludovicianus. Classification (NCBI taxonomy): domain Eukaryota; kingdom Metazoa; phylum Chordata; class Aves; order Passeriformes; family Certhiidae; genus Thryothorus; species Thryothorus ludovicianus. The sequence goes on from VZTB01016568.1 coordinate 620,253, forward strand.
ATGAATATTTCCTCCTCAGAACTATACTTTAAAAGCAGAATCATGCTTCTACCATAATTCCACAGGATGTTTTTCCATTAACAATTAATATTAGGAGCAAGTGGGAAAGGAAACAAGCCAAAGGGAAAAAATCTGCTTTCAAATATTGCTAAAAGAACTCCATTCATAACTTAGTTTTTTTATTAGTGATGAGGCTTCATCTCTCCATAGAGGCAGAAAAGTGATTTGGTCACAACTAAATGGTGTTTTGGGCTTAGGTGAAGTGGATTCCTGACAACACCTTTCAATCACTTGCAGGTGCAACTATTCCTGGAGGTTGAAACCTGCTCTACCTGGAAGGTACAATTTCTTGACAAAGAATAATAGCAAAAAAGAAAGACTAAGTACATTTTCTTAGAAGAAGAATGAGCTTCACAGAGGTCAGCATTTTGTCTTCATTGCTTCTCTGTCCAGAGCAGGGAGAACAGCTTGAAGCAAATCTGACACAGCATGCTCTGCATTAGCCGTTTTCTTCCTCCATACATCACCCTGTCTGTACCAATGCCTTTTAGATACCTTCCCATTAGTTTATACACCTGTGCTTTCCAAGGAGAAAACAGCATACCCCAAACCCCCATGCAGAAGAAACAAACAAAGCAACCTTCCTCTTCCTGCATTACATGGGAGGGACTCACCTTGAGACTTGATTTCACTTCCTGGGGACTTAATAAGTCAAAGAGAAATGGATGCAGAAGATGCACCACCTGTTTGGGTTTTTTTAAAGACACACCTAGTCTGCTGTAGGACACAGACTCTAATTACTAATTAATTATTATCTAATTAATAGATATCTGAAGTGATGACTAAGAAAAAAATTAGGGGACAGTGAAAAAGTATTCCTCTTTTTGTTTCAGTCAATTCAACAACTGTGGAATCACACAGTAGATGGGAGCACAAGATCCATGTATGCATTCCTGGTAGTCCTTCAATATCATCATGTTATTTGCCACGCACTACTAATAAAGATGAGCACCAGGCAAAACTCCAAATGAATAATGTCATTCTCCACAAAGTCCCACTGCCATGAGCGTTGGTGTCCCCATGAGGAACACTGCACAACCAAACCAATACTCCTTCACCTCTCTGTGGAATAATGTTCATTCCACTGTCAAGATCCATTCAGAGCATGTGTGTATGTATTTCATTATCAAGACTAAAGCAAACAGCCAAGTATGCAGCAAGGAATATGTATCAGATTCTTGACAATTATTGTATGTAATAAAAAGCTCCTGTTTCAGAGAAAGGAATATAATCAAGAACCTTTTTTTCACTGTATGAAAGATTTTGAGTTCAGTTTTCCAGCTACAGTTCTACTGATGAAGCACAGCTAAATTTTACTCTAGGTGGAGAATAATGTGAGATCTTTTAAATATATTTTCCAATAAGAAGTCAGCACATGATCTATTGTGGTAAGTAGTAAAACAGAAATAATCAATTTTCAGGAAGTGTATGGCTTGTCTGATGATGTAAAAAAGCCTTTGAAATATCAGTTCTTGCAAAAAAGATGTTCGTTTATAAACTGGTATGTGAGGAGGACTTTCCTGAGTCACTACACCACTCTAGCTGGGCCTCTATATCACCTTTAATACTAAATAAAATGTTTTTAGGGCTATTATATAGGAAGCTACACTTAAAACAATTCTTTGAAACATTATTTCCCACATGCCCCAACGTTAATTTTGAATATATTGTTTGCATTTTTCTTTGAATTGCTTTACAGTATTATAAATCTAAAATAAAATTTTTTCAAGTTAAACATTCCCTGTTATTGTAAGCCTTGCAAACTGACTTTATCACAAAAAGTTTCATTATTATGTTATGTTTCCCTCTTAGGACACAAACACATATGAAGTACATCAGTGAATAAATAACACTCCTCCCTCCATATCAGTTACTAAATTAAGTCCCTTGACTGAGCTGGAAAGTTCAACAAACCACTAAGCACTTCCCTTCATCAGTGGAAAATTAATTTTCATAGCAAAAAACTTAACTGTACACAAGTAAACTACCATTGCCACTGAAGTTTTACACAATCCTCTGTAAAATACTAAAGGCTGATGAACTTCAGCCAAAGTTTTCTCCTTGGTCACATCACAAACTGCCTTTGCCTGATGCAAACTTCAGTAAATAAAGGAGAACAATGCTACAGCTGCCCCAGTCTCCACTGGAATAACTCAACACTCTGTTTAATGAGATTTTCCACATTAGACAGATACAATGTCCTCCCTCTCTCAGTCCTCTCTGTTCTGAAGTTCATCTGGAGTCTCCAAACAGCGATTCCATGGTACCCAGACACGGTGGTCAGATCTGGACACGGCAATGTGTCCGTGACAGATACTCAGACTGGAATATCTACCTGTAACTTTTATGGGTGTTAACACATCATACAATGAAAAGGGAAATTTATTTAACAATATAACACTTTCATCCTTTCCTGTCACAGTGCTGACTAACTAGCTATTTGTATTCATTCTTTATATTTCTCCTCAGCTGTGGCACTCCTTGCTTTTTAGTGCTGAATTTCATGTTATTTCCTTCTAATTATTTCTTCAGTTTGCCAGGACCAACCAGTACTGCATTTTGACTATCTTCTCAAAGACTTGTAGGCCCCTGCCAATGCCAGATAACTTGGGTTCTAAATATTTATTGTTCAGATAATTAATGAAGATGCTCAATGAGGATATGTGGTTCTGTGGAGCCATTTCCCTCAGGGACCTGCATCAACATTTGAGACAATCTCACAGTTTAACATCAAACCATTCAGAGCTACTCTTTGACAGCAACTTCTCAGCTTGTCATGTGGTCATTTGATGAAAAGTAAAGATGATAAAGGTGCATCCACACTCTACCAACTTTAGGGGGAACCAGTTCTGGCAACACCAAAAGCCTTGGAAGGGAGATCACAATCACTGCCTCCCTATTCTTTTAAATAGCCAAGCTCCTAATATGGCTTAAGGTATCTAATGTCTTGCTGCTCCCAAAGGGAGAGAACTCCCTGCTCACTCCTCTAACCCTCCCTGCCATGGCCTGCAGGTGTGTGGCCTTATCCCCACGGAACAGCAGCTTTATCTTCCTCAAACTGAAGAATTCACTCAAGCACTACAAAACTAGACAATTTTCCTGAGTGCAGTGGGTTTTTTTTGAGTTTACCTGGTTCCCGAAGGTGGGTATTTTAAAGCATGGGAGGCAGCACCAAGCCACCAGTGTGACAGACTGTCCCACAGCAGGAGTATCCTCTCTCTGACCCAGTGTCAGGGAGCTCATTTTATCCCTGTGTTTCATGGCACCACATCCCCCATCAAAGAAGGAAATTACAGTTCTATGACAGAGTTTCCTGACAAGCCATATTAATATTTTTTATTACATTTTAGATAATTTAAAGTACATTTAGTTTTTTTACAAATTTTTGATTCATGATCAAAGAGAGCCTTATTCACTTCTTTATGATTACAAAATCTAAGTATTCTGTAGTATCTACCTTCATCACTTTCTCTTCTTCCCTCATCCAGAGTGAGTCAATAAACCTGTCTCTTGCCTGTCCTAAAACTTCTTAGCAAGCACACATAACCTTGCATACAAATCCTCATCCTCCTCACACACTAGACCAGATTTACAAATCACTGGGGTAATTCCTGCATCTGCTGTACCCAGTAGAGCACTCCTGAGAGCATTCTGAATTTTAGGCTGCTTCTGAGACCCAGAAGAATACACTCACCTTTTCCAGCCATGCTGTACCCAGTAGCATCATTGGCACCCACAATGATGCCCCAGATCTGCAGGTTTCTGGGTGCTTGAAATCAGAGTCACACAATCCCTCCAGTTCTGGAAGAATCTGGGGAAGCCACAGGCAGCACAACCTTCATGTCAAACAACTTTTCCCTGGCTCACCTCCTCTGCTTGTTGTGGTAACTACCAGAGTGTGTTAACCCTAGCTGGAGGGCAGGAAAGCGTGCCTGCAAGGGGCACTAAGGCTGATGACACTCAGTATTTCATTTGGAGAATGCCAGCTGGAGAGTCCCTGGAGCCAACGCTGACATCACTCCTGCAGGTAACGAATATGGATGGATGGCTAATTTGGCTTTAAGCCTGTCCTCCAGGATGTTTTACTTAGGCACCAAGCTTACTTCTGACAATGATAAAATACAAGAACTCTAACAAAACATTTGACTTTATGCCAGCATTTCTGATTCTTTTCATTTATTTGCAGCAACGGTGACATTTACATTCAGAAATCTAAAATTCAAAACACTTTCCTAGTTGAAATTAGCTTATTTCTTAGGCTTATAAAATATTTGCACTTACTTTTCTCTGGGCGTCTTTGACGCTTAAAATTATTTCATTAATAATATTTTGAAATTTATCTTCATGGATGAGAAGTTCCATATTTGAACTGTTTTTGCTGTGACCAGTCAGCCAAGTCACCTGGTATGATACTGCTCTTTCTCCTTGCTTCAGTGTAAGCATCCTGTTGGTCATTTCCTTTCCTATAAGGCCCATACACAAAAAGCTGAAATGCATTTTCCACCTGTTTTTAAGATAATAAAACTGTATCCATCAGCTGAAGACCAAGTGAAAGAGATTCTAGTTGCCATTAGACATTGGTGAAATTTATTTTTATGCTATTTACTTAAATTTATGTTCATGACAAATATATGCCCAAAAATATTTAAGGAAATTATTGATTTTTAAAAATTATTTCTGCCAAAGAGGTAATTACTAGTTAATTTAAATTAAGGAAGTTATAAAGAAAGTTAACAGCTGGAGAAAATGAGGGAATAAGGTCTAAGGTATGGTAGCAAAATTTGGCCTCAACAGCGTCCTCTGTGGATACTCCTGTTTGAAGGCTCTGTGGTAAGTCACTTTTCTGTGCTTCATCTATAAAATTCAGTATTAATATCTTTCTACTACAGTAGAATGCTTTCATAACACTCCAACTTGTGATGCAAATAAAAGCTTTTAAGAAAGACCCTCTTTAAAAGCTCCTCGTGAGAGGCCAAAGAAACAAGAAGGAATTTATTTTAATTAAGTGCACATAGAATTTAAAAATAATTTTCTCACTTCATTTCTTAAAATTTTGTTTCAATCCCAAGAAGCATGTACATTGTTTTTTTCAGAGACTTTCAAGGGTTCCTTTTAACCAGCAGCCATCTGACACAAACATCTGTCTTCCAAAGGAAAAACCAAAGCGGGATCACTTGGCACTGACCAAGGACCAGCAGGAAAGCCTTTCTTCCACATACCTCAGTCATGGCAAAGACAGAGGTTATGTATTCTGCACACCCCATAGTAACTTTTGCCATGGATTAGAGAGTCACAATCATTGTCAAGAAAGACAGTGCTTTTCAAACTAAACCAGCCTATTTTTATTGAAAGGAAATCAGCTGGAAGTACTCTGAGTGACCATGAGAAAAAAATTAAAGCACTCAGACACTTAATCAAAAACTTATCAAGCTCCCAATCCTGAAACACCATTCCTTTCTTTGAAAAACATAGCTGCAGCAGTAAAAGAAGTAGATCAAACACTAGTCAAATATTCTTATTATTACCTTGGTAAAAACGAAATTAATTTCAATTTCCAAAAAAGGCAAGGTATGAAAAAAGAACAACCAAAGTATTTAACACATGGAGAAAGGAACTGTCCTGTTTCTCTTAAAAATGAGGTAGACGTAGATAGTTCCTACGTCAGCATTTGGTGTTAATTTGACTGAGACTAGGGTATCTTTTCCAGAGTTTTCCAGCCCTGGCTTGCAGGTTCCTGTGAACTATAGTTGGTATTTTAAACTGCTATTCAAGTACTCACAAAACAATGAATATAAAATTGGGACATTTCTTTTTTCCTGTTTTTACCCATTGCTTAGCTAATTATGCTCCAGAGACACTCTCTGGCTAGGCAGCAGCAATGCTGAATAATTCAGAAATAAGGAATATCAATGTGCAGAAAGGAAAGCCGTCATGAAAATCCCCAAAGACTTGTTTTAGCTAACAAATCTGACAGCACGTCAGTGACCAGCCCTGCCTCTGGCACTGTGATGAGCCTCCACTGCTCCAGCTATTGTTTTCATCTATGGATTTTCCGTGTCTCCATAAGAGACTCTCCAAAACACTGCATTCTGCAGGCTGAACTACCTAACTTTGAAAAATGAATTAAGGACACTTAAGTTTACTTTTCCTATTACTATTGTATCTCTGGAAGGATGTGTATAGTGTTAGCATTACTCTTACAGGGACAAAACTCTGAGAGAGACGAAAAGGCTCAGAAAGGCAGAATTGTCCAACATAAATATTAACAGACACTGACTTATGGCTAACACCAAGTTTATGGCTAACACTAAATATACAAGACACCAGAAATTTCAAGGTGCATTTTGAATGTCAAAATGCCAGTCATGCCTGTCAGACTCCCTTGATAAATTTGCTTACCAAAATCTTGCTTATCTGTAGCTCATCTGTGCATTTCAGAAACTTCAGAATAATCAACTACTATAGTTCTTCCCTTAAAATATAGGGGTTTTTAAAATGTTATTACCCACGCAAATCACAATATGAGAATTAGTATATTTAAATCAGCTTTTTAATGAAAGAGGATCTCTGTTAAGGTAAGGTGATGGCACCAAGGAGCTCAAAATAGGTTTTAACTAAGATCAATATGGACTGCCTCCCCCCCAAACAAACTGTAGTTTAAATGTAGAGATGTTAAGTGTTAGTTATATTGGGATAGGCCAAATAACTAAAAACACTCCTCTTCCCAACACAGAGGATCTACACAAAATACTTCTGACTTCTGCCTCCATCTTTACAATAACAATTCCTAGTGCTATGCTACTACTATCAATGATGTTGGAAATAAGAAACTAAAAAGCTATGTTCATTTCAGGCTTCATTAGAAATGGAAGTGAAAAAAATAAAATGACAATGTTTATTGAATGAAAATGGATTCAAGTATTGGAAAAGCAACATCAAAGCTCTCAGGGAATCTTTCAAGTAGATCTCATCTTGCTGATGTTTTGTATTACTATTTCAGAGCCATGACTGGACCAACTGAAAATTTGCAGGAATAGCTGGTCCTGGTATCTGAGATATTCAAGGTTAGATTGTTCAGGGATGGAAGAAAGAAGCCACAGATGAGCTTTGGAAAGGGCGGACATCACTTTAAGATCTATTAGTAAAGATCTTTCCAGGAGATACAGCTCAGATGCTGAGAACTGCATGCAGTATGATGCTGCATGTAAATCTGGCCTGCACTTTTCAAAATGGAGATGTGAAAATAACCTGAGGAATACAGAGCTCATATTTTATGAAGAGGCTGCAATGGCCAAGGAAGTGAAGACTGAAACAGGATGCAGGTTCTCTTTAGCAATAGCCCAGGAATTATCTCACAGATCAAATATTTTCAAACAGCCTGACTGCTTAGGTATGTTCAATTAATTTCCAGTCAGAAAGACTGGCATTTTCATAGAACTGGGGCATCATCTCTGATGCTGTCAAGTTGCAAGAAGTCCTCTAGTCCGGGTGGTGTTCTTGCTTTATGGGTTGAACTCCACATCTTTCTGCTTTTACCTCTTCTCTTGGGTTTTTTTTTTATTTACTATTATGTCCGGAATGTCAAAACATGCAGAAACTCACAAATTCAATTAAGTTTCATAATTAATTCTTCTATTTTAGTAAAATGAAAGTGTTAAAAAATCAGATATCTTGAGAACTACAGAGATTATCTCACTAGGTAATTAAGGTTTCTGTTGGTTCCTATTGTTTACAAATACAAAGCAAAGTACCTTTCAATTTTCTTTTAGTTATCTTCCACATTTTTAGAAAGTTTCTTCCCACCTGGGTAATAGTTACTTTTTCATTCAGGGCATGCTCCTATTTTGTGTTATTATTGTAACTATTTGAAGAAATTGCTCAAAGAAAAAAAAACAAATACAAAAGGAACCTATATCATTTAGCATCTGAATTCTAGAACTGCTTAACACAAATTTCTGCAGAAAAAGATATTTCATTCTAAGTGGCTCATGAATTTTTTGTAGATGTATCTGATGTGATATCTAGATCTAAAGTGATCTCCATAAAATTAATGGGGTGTGTGTGTGTTACTCTTACTCAGCCCAAGCAGCAGATTTCTAGTTTCATCATGCACTGTGCTGAATTTATTCCCTATATGACTATAAGGCAGATTGCATACTTAAGATTCCTCACAACAGTTAAGATTTTACCAATGTATTTTTAGTAGGAAGCTTTCTGAACTCAGTAATTAAACAGAAATTAAGTAGAAATGCTAATCAAAAGATTTTAAAGTGGTGGTAGACAGGACATCAGCTTTCACAGGTGAATGCCCCATCATAAAGATTGAGAAAGCAAAATCTTTGGAGAAAACTAAAGTATGAAAGAACACCCTGTGCTCTAATTTTCTGTCTATTTAATGCTCTCACCTTCTCCCATTGGAAAGGTGGATAAAGTTGTAGTGTCTCAAAGACAAGAGAAGAACAGACAGAACCCATCTGAGGTGTGAGGAGAAGATATTCTCACTTGTGAGGAAAGGGAGTAAGGTCAGCTGGGATTTGGAAATATTTTGTAACCAGGGCCAAAGGCTACAGGCAAAATAAGTTCACGGATTGCATTTGTCCTTTTCACAGCTGTTATCACAGTGGGGAGTCATTGTTATCTATGATCACCAGCTTCTACAATAGCTTCTCTCTTCCTCTACTGCTACCAATGGATGACATTATTCTGAAAGAAATTCTCATTGTCAGTCCACCTTGACTTTGAACTTTTTGTTACCAAATTCTAGCCTGTTCTTTTTGCTAACTTCTAAATTGATATTGGATTTTTTTTTCTCTTTGCCTTCTTTTCCTTCTGGTTGCAGCAATAATACTGATAATCACCTGATGGGTCATCTGAGTGCTCTGCTATGAGACATTTTTCTGTTTGTCTTTTAAAAATTTATTTCTCTACTGCTATCATTCATGTTATGCTATTAAGCTTCATTGAATTACACAGGAATAACTTTCTATTGATGTAGTGTGTACTTGGCTATTGGATGTACCCATGCATTTCCATGAATGATAAATAGATAGATGATATATAAATAGATAAATAGATATTTTTTCCTGATTTAAAAATTCTCTCATATTTTCATGATTAAGACCAAAGCTAATATGCATAGATCAATGAGTATAAAATCAGTGGCTTCACAATATAGATGGCCAAACAACTGCAAACAAAGCTCACCTGAAAATTGTGGCTATAAATGAACAAGAAAAGCTTTTACAGGAAAAAGAGAGTATTTGGATTTCATCTAAACTAGTATTTTAAAGAGACTTTGTCCAATAGCCAGTAGGTGGAGATGTAAGTCCAGTAAAAGCAGAAAACAACTATTTTGCAGACCTTGATACAAGTGAAGGTTTGTATAATACAACTTAACCGAGGTTAGATTTCTTAATAAGTATTAGATGAGACAGATGAAATCTGTCTGCAGTTTAAGCCCATCTATCAGCCTTCTTTCTCTTACAGCCTAGGGCCAGCTGTGCCTGCAGAGCTTAGGAAACTTTCTTATCTAACAAACTATTAATGGAAGTAATAAGGCAAAAAGCTACATAGCTGATGAAAAAACATAATTTTTAACACAAAAATAGGTAAATTCAAGTATTTTTAGAAACTTGGTCAGTATCCTGTTATATCATATTAAAAAAACATGGCAGTATAAAAAAATATTGTCTCAGGCATTCCAATACCCACATTTTGATAATTTTTGAGTCCTTTCATGCCTACAGAAATTATGAGCATGTTATTACCTTCCAATACATATACACATGTTTTTAAAGTATTGTCATTCCATTAAGACAGTCACAATACTCTGTCTTGGCATTAAAAATTCATTAATCTATAAAATTACCATTATAGGAACTCATACTGGAAATTGGCTGTAATAGCAATAATACCTTGTGATTTACAAAAAACACAATCACGTCTCTTAACACCACTCTTCTATGGAGCAGTAATATCCCCATTTGTAGCAGAAATCGAAATGCAAGCAAATGCAGTAAGAGTAAAAATTAGCTTAATGCAGTTTATGTTCAATGTTTATAATTTCTTTGTTTTGATTATGCTGTCTGGTTTAAGGTTTAAATGAAAACACCCCTGAAATAGCAGGGCCCATATGATTAAGCCATATTGACTAATTACATATATATAACTAACAAAGGATTATTCCTCTTCCCTGAATGCCCTTCAAACAAGTGAGGAACAAAGACTGTGCTTTGAACAGTTTTGTTGTTTAAACTATTATTCTGTCAAAAAAATCACTACATGATGGGCTAGGCATTAAAACCTACTGCAAAGCAGAGAGCTGGGGAGTTTGTTCTCCTTCAGGGTCCTCTGGGAGTCTCTTCAAAAGCACTGCCCTGTGCTCCCCAGACAGTGGTGTGAAAACACACCCCCTAACTGCTTTCTTCCCTGCTGTTTACCTCTTCCCTGGGTATTCTGAGAGGTCCTTTGCATGTCTGCATGCTTGAAAAGGAAAATTATTGTTACTGTTCTCCCACTGTGCTCTTCCTGACTTAGCACCATCTCTCCACTCCCAATTCACTGCATGGCCACACGCCACTTGCACTCATGGGAAAACAGAGTGGTTATTTGCCCTAGCACAAAAAAGCCAGGGAAGTTCTGCAGCATCAGCTAAACTTTCTGCTGGAGAACAAGGAGAGTGGAGGGCATGGGATCTCCTCTCTCCTTGCATGCATTTCATTCTCTGTAGGGGGCAAATGGACTTCTGAAATTTCATGCCTACAGTGCCTCTCCAGCACTGAAAATAACACCGATACACCATCTTAAAACCAGAAAACATCACAGGGGTTGATTTTCCAAATAATTCACTTGAAGAGATATTTCTGTGCTGTTTTCCCACAAACAAGAGGTACATTTTGAAATAAGTAAAGCTTATACAAGAATCTTGTTCCCTGACAAAGGATACTGTCTTGGCAGTTTATCAAAGAACTAATGTCAACTCTTTGGAGTCTCATTTGTTCCTGATCTATCAAGAGACATGCAAAGCATTTTATAGATAAACTAAACCAGCAAATTTTAGAGTGTTTATCATAATTTTCACTTCAGAGGTTGCAGGAGGCATTTACCTTTGCCTCTTCACAAAAACTTGTCTTCCAGGTAGAATAATGATATTTTATTTACATGAAAATTAAACAGATTTGTTTGTTTGTCTGGGGATAATTCAGGATAAGGTATTCATCAGGTCAATACCTACACTGAACCCTCCCAAGACTGTAAACAAAATTTGTATTCACTTTTCTTACTCAAGTCTGAGATAAATAATTTGATTCACAGATACACTGCCAGGCTTAGAAACTACAGAAATATGAAAGGCACATAATTGCTGTCACTGAGATGTAAAACCTGCTGATATCCTATATCCAAAATCAAAATGGAAACTGTCTTGAGATCATCTGCAGACATTGCCCTATATCTGATTCAGTTCAATGTTGCATTAAAATCTGCATGGTGCAATTCAGCAGCTCCATGGAGTAGAGGGCTTTGTGCATAACTGCACCAGATTGGGACATGTGCCCATGAAGTCCCAGATCTTGATCTCAAGGCTGGAAATGGACCTGAGGAACAAGCTGCTATTGTTCTGTAAATTATATGCCATCTACAGGATATGGAGGAATTCTTTGGTATCATTTTATAAAGGTTTGCTTAGCAGGAAGCTGACAAATCTTTAAGGGACATAGTGTGGTACACACTGCATTTCTGGCTGAGAAAATGGACTGTTGGACAGCCAGGGTCTCTGCATGTCTCAATTTCTAGCTTGGACTAAACAAACATTATTGTAATCAGGATTTAGAACAGAATTTGCCATTTGCACAAACCTTGAGTAAAGCTCAAGTAACATTGCAATAGGCTGTAAACAACTGGAGATTTAAGCAGAATTTAAAAATCTTAGTAAACTGGAGAAGTGAAGTAAAGAAAGGAAAAAAAAGATAAAATTCTAAATGCGCAGAACCAAAGTATCACACTGATCTATGGATAATGAAGATAGATCACTCTTTTGGACATGGCACTTGAAATAGATATGAATATAAATGCCTTGCCTTTACACATGTAAAATCTGAATTACAAGAGGAGGATGATGAATACTTGGCTAGATACCAGTTCTGCAGAAAATGATGTGGAGGTTACACCAGAGCACAAACCTGGCATGAATCAATACTGTCAAGGAAATGTAAATAGGAATATAGTCTCTGAGAGAGGCAAAGTCACCCGTCTATTCTACCAGGCAATGGTAAGACTTTGGCTGGTGCTATACGCTCTGAGGATGGAAATATTCTGCAGAGGAGCAAAGAGAATCATCTGATTTAATCATTATTTATCAAGAGAAGCTGAAAGAAAGAATATAATTTACTTGAAAATGAACAATGAACTAATCAGACATGAGTCCTCAAGTACTTAAAAACTCTGCTCCCACTGTACAGTGATTTAAAATTTGAAGGGGTTAAAGCTGTGGCAGGAAAGTTTCTGATTTGTAAGAGTAGTACTGAGACACTGGCTATATACAAATTTCTTTCCTATCTCCTTCTTTTTCATTCTTCCAGCACACACTGCATTGGCAGCCTAATTTTTTCAGAGTGGAAGCCACAAAAATCTCATTATCTCAGGACTAACTCACGATAGCTGGACAGACAGAATTATTCCATGCAGAGTAAAAAAAAATCAGATGGTATACGGCAAGTGAAGATGCTTCTATGTCATGTTTAGTTGATCATTGCCTCTGAAAAAAAGAACCATGGGCATTGGAGGAAAGCACTGTGATAATGTGGAGTTCCTGCAGACCTCACAGAGCAAGGGGTAAATGACACACACCTCTCACCCTGGACAGATGCTAAAGAGGATTAATAAACCTGGGCCAATGGATGTGTATGGAACTTGCAACAATATACAGATTTGAAAGTGGTTTGGCACAGATCAATCCCATAAAATTAATCGGTTCAGCCTTTGTGCTTTCTTCTGTTGGAAGCACCTGCAGCATCAGACTGAGGTTTTAGACAGCAGTAGATAATTCTTTAAATAAACCACAACAACCAAATGGATGCAGAGGTTGCTCCCAAATTTATGCTGATAAATACTATAAAATATAAGAGAAGGATGTTGGTTTTCTCTTTCTTAGAACCAATAGGTGTCACCAAATTCTGCATGCAAGTTCCAGAGAAAATGACTTTAAAACATATAAATAAGAATACAAAGAATTGCTTTAAAAAGGTGATTTATTTTTCTTTATGGAAAACTGTTCAGACATGATTTTATGATTTTGAAAGTGAAGCCATCTGTATCGACAGTATGGTGATAGTTTTAAATAGCTCACCTGTATGCACTGAGCAACATAGCTCTGTCTTCTTCTTGGCCACTATCCTAGCTTTTCTATGTAAAGACATATTAAAATCATGCCCAGAAGCTACTTAATTTTCTAATTACTGGTAGCATTCATGACCCATTCTATGAATCTGCCACAGCATATGGGCATATCGACTGTCAAGCTCCAAAGTTGATACTTGTGTGAAGCAGCAGGCTAACAGCTCTAGTAGCATCACACTCAAGATGTTTACATTTTTATGCTAAATATGATGCCCCAAGTATTAAAGAAAATTGGAAATACGAGTTTAGGCATTAGGAACAAAATAAATACTCTTTTGTATTGGGTGGCATGAGCCACAATGACCATTCCAGTGAAAGGCTGTGTATCAAATCTGAATCTACCCAATTCTAGGATGTAGAATTCAACTAGCGATTGATTTCCTTGACTGAAAATTTAAATTAAACCGGAAGCAGTTTTTTATCCTCGATTTTTCTTTTTCATTCGGACACATTACAGTTTCTGTAGAGTTCTCTCCTCTGTACTGTCTCTCAGAGAAAATGTACTGGTTGTACAGAACCTCTACACTGAAATCCTATCAAAGGCAGGAGAAAATGATTCAATATGAGCATATGCATACTCACAAATTCTGTGTTAGTGTCGGTATCTCTCATTGAAAAAAATTTCAAGGGGCCATGGGCAGATGACAGTTTGTAAAAGCTATTTTTATATCCACTATTGTTATCTTCACTAGCAATCTTTAACAGACTATAGCATGTCAAAACAATAAATCAAGACCGTAACTAACACAAACTCTCACTGGCTGGAGACTGCTTCACTATAGAATAATGCCTTTGCATAAAACATTCCTATTGCACAGTCCAAAACAGTAGATTATACTCAGGCTTTTAAAAAATAGATGATTGTTTCTGGTTGTGAGAGGTTTTATGAATATGTTTATAGGCAGAAATCAGCCATAAAAGACATAGGCTATAAAGTACTGGGAGCTATAGAACAGAAATCATTGTCCAAAGCACTTTCTGAACTTCAGAAAACGATAATAAAATTGCAAAAGTACTTGTCAGATTTGAAATGCAGTCTTAGCAAAGATTTTCTTTGCACCAACATGCTGTAAAAAGTATGTGTTTAAATACTAAAAGTAGGGAGCTGCAGAAAAAGAGTATTTCTGAGAGTATATCAAATTCAAATAAAAGAGCATCCAGATGATGGTTTGCAAAATAATAATGTGATTTTAGGTAAGCAATTCAACAGAAAATGACAAGTAACCTTCCAATCTTACACACAACTAGCTACATTAGGGTCATAAATTACATTCAAGGTTGAGAGCCTTTGATGCAAGGGAAAAGAAAAATGTACTGATCACCCAATTTTATCCCTTGAGCATGTCCAAAATTTTACCCAAAAGTACATCCATTAAACATAAGTGGCTCCTATTACTGTGAGAGCCTTGTGATGGTGGAGTGATTCTATTTCTATATTATAAATAGGAAACTGAGTATAGGAGCTAAAATGTCAGATGTTACAAAGTTGTTTCTACTTGTTTAAATAGCTCAGTATTTGCAAAAGCAGTGCCCTAGTCCTTTGCTAGAGTTACATGACTCTTCAGCTTTGTCTCCTGTCAGGGAGGTCTGGAGATCACAGCTCTACACTGGAAGGCAAAGAACTCCCCAAGAGTAAGGAGAGTCCACACACCAAAACACTTCTGACTTCCTCAGATAGGTGCTAGGAGTCTTGGGATCCAGTAAATAGCACAACACTTCTCTCATTGGTTAAATTTTCCATCTTGAGCTGCAATTCAATTGCAATGTTGTTAGGTCTCACCTGCACCTTTCTCTCCTTCCTGAATCATAAAGTTACACCACCAAAAAACTGCTCCAAGGAGCTGTGCACCCCTTACAAACAGTTTTTTTGAGTCGAACTGATGTTTTCTTATCTGGTTAAAAGTATGTTGCAGCTGGCATGAAACTGATGCCAGTTTTCAGATCAGGCATGTGATAACATGAATTGATGTAAGTCCTGCCAGGAAATAAAAAGCAGTCATCCCCAGCAGGCCTGAGCATATCAAACCTCCACTTTGAACTTCCACAAAGCTTTTAGCTCAGACAGGCTATTAAATCTTATAAACTGACATGCTGTACATCACATTCCATTATAGTAACAAGGTTATCCTATTAGTTTAAGTGGCGATTGCTTGGGTCAGGCAAACTCTGCTGGAGACCGGAGTGCCTGCCCTATGGAAATGAACAGCCACAGAGGAGCATGCTCTTATTTCCCAAACCTATGTGCCCTGTAAAAGCAAGCTCTCAAACTTCTGCTGTGACAGAGGAATGAACTAGCAGGAGATGATAAGCCAAGATGACCTTTGCCACGAAGTAGATAAACATCTCTGGTCCTCCCTGCCTATAAACTAGAATAGAACATCCCAAGTGATCTTCAATTCTGCTGAATGATCACTGATCCTGGGACAAAGACAGTGAGCATCATCACGACAGGATCATGATTCTACAATTCTCTGACAATTTCCCACCGTGCATCAGAACAATTTGAGTTGTTTGCACAACTCCAGATGGAGCAGAGGAAAATAGCATGAATACCTTTAGAGTATATTCAGGTAGGTGTACACAAACTACAAGCCAAAAATCGCTACAGTCACTGTGATGATCTGCAGCTGGGACAGATCAGTTGAATGCAATATAAGACCTCTGTTGTTTCTGTGGCACATGAAAAAGGGAAATCAAGGAGTTCACAGACTTAGTGTCTGCATGAAGGGGCAACCTTATTAGAGGAGAAGTCCAGCTTCCATGCCTATAAGGATTCAATATATCCTGAAAAATAGTCACATAGATCTTTCAAAAAAATCACTAATCTTAAAAGCTACATGAGATCCATTTATAGAACAGTTGTTAAACCTTCCTAAATGCTACAACGAGCATAGAAAAATATCCAGTAATTCATATGGGAGCTTTGACTGAAAATACATTTTATATGGCTCTAGTTCAGTTCATTGAAACCTATGGGAAATTTGGCATGGCCAGTGACAAACTACATGTGAACCAAACTGATAAGATTTGTGCATGAATGCTGCCTGATCCAAGTGCAGTTACAAATCTGTCATATGACTCCTCCGATTGGTGCTAGTGCATCTGTACCTGAATTTGACACTGGAAGCTTTAGAGGGTCTTTTACAGCCTTAAAGTCATAAATATCAAGCCAAAACTTGGTGTAAAGCTACTTGTTGTGAACAACTGCAGAGGGCCTGAGAATGGGTGAGAGTGTACATCAGAAAAAGCTGGGAGCTGCAGTGGAGCTCCAAGTTCTGTCACAGCAAAGGATGGAGATGCTGCCCTAGGTGGCACTGCAGGTACAGGAACAATAAATCACTATGCTCACACCACAAATGGATGAGGATGTCTCTTCCTCACAAGAGGGATTTTGAACTGGAAGACCGTGTTGAGATAGATGGCATCCAACGGGAGAGCACCTGGCCACAACTGACCACAGTGGAACACAATTTAAAAAAAATTAAAACGCAGGAAAAGATTAATTCCGAAGCACTAGCTGAGCTGGCATTGGAGCTTAGTAAGATTCGTGCTCCTGTCATGCCAAGAGCCTACCTGCCAACACTTTAGCTGGTTGTGTCAGCTGCAAACACGCTGCTGGTGTCTGCTGCAGCACTACTTTGATCATGTGCAGATGGAAAGCAAATATACCATGCAGATAACACAGCAACTGCTCTTAGTCTTCTGCAGTTTGATCTGGTTTTATGTACATTATTTCTCAGGCTGATGTGACCTTTTCTGCTTCACACATATACTGTGTTGGCATTTTAAGTGAAGGGAAAAGCTCATCAGCACACTTTTTGGATCATGTATCCATTATTTGCTGATGTTTTACTAAAAATGCTGGCAATTTTCCAGTTCATTAGGGATCATCTCAGATCTGACTCTGCTGGCAAGAAATAAAACTATTATGATACCAACAGTAAAATATTTAACCTAAATAAAAAAAAAATATCCCTGCTTACAAAATAGTAGCATAATAATTATGGCACTGGCTGAAGCAATTTCTAGTTTTAGTGCATACCTAAAGGAAAACTGTTGCATAGCTTTTATTCCACAGAAGTCGCCTTGGTCAATTAAATTACTGATAGGTAAAATGGTTTGCAAGGTTTACTGTATTTGTTGTAAGCAAGGTATTAAAAATTTGAAGTCTCAGCAGAGAAGGCTCTAGGAGAGAAACAGTACTGACTTTGCAAAATTCATACAGATTATTTAAAACATATCTGTCCCCTTTTGCCTTTTGAGGCAGAGGGTACTTTTAAGCAAGGGTATTGTCCTAGCTCAGCCAGCCTTCAGTCCTGCTGGCATGTGTGGGGACAGACATGGTGGTTCCTTGTGCAATGCTGCTTTTCCAGCAGCATCACTCTGATGTGCATCCTGTTATAGGCAAAACAAAGGAACACTCTCACTGATTTGTGTGAGAACTGGAAAGCCTTTCCACCTGACAACTACTCAGATTGCAAGAGATTTATAGGCTGCATTGTACTACACTGAGAAGCCATTTATCTGCCTGTGTCTTACGCTGGCAGGGCAAGGTGGGTATCAACTGCTGCCATGCAGAGAGGAACAGCAGCTCATACAAAACCACCACATCTACTCTGCACTGCACAAAACTCCATCTTTCTAGAAAGTTTCCTATGAGACATTCCTCCTCAGTCCTCCCTTGTCTTTGTGACAAGAATCTACGAGATGCATGCTAAATAAATAATTAGCAAATGTGAAACAACTGATAAGCAACACTGTAGCTAAACTGCCAACAGAGAAGTTTTACTCAGACAAACTTTGAATACTGAACCTAATTATACCATGGTTACATTCAGTAAGTGTTAAGAAACTATAACTGCTCAGAGGACCAAGAAGACTTAAAGCATGGAAGATCTAGCAGCTCTGGAGTGTTATGTGATTGCACTAGCTGCATCTATGTTGTGGAGTGGTGTAGAAGGGCATCTCAACCTTCAGAAGAGCTTATCTGTGTCTTGTTAGGTGGCAAAATAACTCAGGGCATCTCACCCTTCACAAGAGCTTGCTAACTGGTGAAATAACTTAATCAAGACAGCTTGTCTTGCAGTGACTTTTTTTGATGCCATGAAAGTAATGCTTCCAGCTGTCGATAGATATCTTGCTGTGGAAGTGAGATCTGGAAAGAGAAGCTAGAATTTCTGACTGACAGTTCACTCTACAAACTATAAAAGCTACACCAAACTTTCACAAAGCAAAATCAAAGAAATCTTCTGCATGTTCCTTGGAAATGGAACATTTCCCAAAGCTGGAATGTCTACTTCATGGTTACTGTCCTGGGAGCAGAATGAAAGGACTCTGTACACTATCATGATTTTGGAAATAAATTACATTGACTCCTAATCTATACTAGTTTTTTGCCTGCTTTAATATAGGTACCTTGATATTGTGCACCGTTTTTTGTAATCTACTCGCT
This sequence comes from Thryothorus ludovicianus, assembly GCA_013397245.1. NCBI lineage: Eukaryota > Metazoa > Chordata > Aves > Passeriformes > Certhiidae > Thryothorus > Thryothorus ludovicianus. Next base: position 639,160 of record VZTB01016568.1, read on the forward strand.
CTCTTTGTTGTATACTGTGTAATAAATAACTGTTTAAGGCCTCTTGTCCGTTATCACCTATCTATTCAATAAATAACTTATTTTATAATAAACATGATCTGCCATCCTTAGAACTTGCAGGGTGGAGCAATTTTAGGTGCGGGTCATACTAAATTTAAACTGCTGCCAAAAATCTGAGGATAAGGCAGGGCTTTGCCTGAATCTCCCACCCAACCAGTAACAAGTGGTCACACTGGCACCTGATGTAAAGTACTTCATTGGCATTTACGCTAATGCAAGATGAAGACTTAAGGGCCTAGACAGAGATAAAGTAAAAAGGAACAAGTAGAATAATGAAAATGAGCCCACAAATGTCAGAGCTACCTACTCCAACCTGCTGGTCCTCCCCTGGGTATTGGGTTCAGAGACACAGTTCTTCTGCTGCTATTGTTTCCAGGGTTTGCTTTGGGAAGGGGAGTATGCTGAGGTTTCAAACTGCCATAACCTACAGTGTGGAGGTCCAGCCAGGGCTAATGAGTGTCAGAGCCTGCCCCAGAGGCAGCCCTGCTGGGATGTGCCTGTGTGAGAGACCTGGAAACTTCCCCACACTACAACCATGTTTGTCTGTTGGCCCTTTCTCTTATCAAAAGGATTAATCCAAGTTGATTCTTACATGAGAATAAGAAAATATAAGAGGAAAGGAGGTACCTTTGTGAAAAGAAGATAATTTCTGTGAATGAGCTGATCTCTACAATACTGGGATCAGAGGCTCTCTTACCTAAAACTATTTACAAACCATCTTGACAGTGTTCAGGTTTGACAGCTCTGTGTTTAAGTTACAGAACGGCATACACAGCAGCCATATAACCAGTTACAAACAAAGCATCTGCTGGGCATGGACTCAACTGCTGATGCATGTATTGCATCAACCTCCAGATAATCAAACATTAAATAAAGTTTCTGTGAAATAAACAGAATATCTGTCATTGCAATCACTTCTTGTCTGATGCCAATACTTATAAGTATGTGCCTGTCTCTTATGCACCATCACTGAGCCAGGTTGTGTTTCCAGGCACAGCTTGTGAATTCTGCAAATTGCTCCTTGATATTTTTCCTAGTTTTCAGGTTTTATAAACCTGCATAAAAGCTGTTTTCTCCTACTACCTTTCATTAGCAGAAAGTGGCCTACATGGAAACATCCGGGCTTGGATTCTGCTCCAGTTACATTTTTTGCTTGCCCTTCTTCATGTTCCCACTCTCCCCTTTATCGCTACTTACTCAAAGGGGTCGCTGGGGTCAGCTCTCTGGAGCTCGGGAGGAATCGGAATTCTTTTGTAGTACATTTCCCAGTCAAAAGCTCCTCGCATGGCATCCCCCGCCTGGGCCTCGTAGCCAAAGTGATTGTGGTCAATGACATCGATCATAGGACACACGATGGTTTTGTGGTTAAGTGCAATCTGGTCTGAAAAATGAAAGCAGAAAATAGGAAATGGCATGTCTAGTCAAGCCATCTATCATATTACTGCAAAGTGAATCCCACAGGTTTCTGATGTTTGAAGATTGTTGCTTTGTGCCCTACGGCCCCCCAATAATTTCATTTTTCAAATCTGTATCAAACCTTTATTTAAAGTAGCATTAATATAGTTGGGCAATGATTAGAAGTATTTACGGTTCTTTAAAGGGAAGCTCATTCCTGGGGGACCCACAGGAGTCCAGTCATCTGTATCTCTCTCACATTGCTACTCTGAGCTGTCCCCAATCTGTCAGCTACAGAACAAGCCAGCAAACAAATGGCAGAAACACTCCTTCACCTGTGGGGAGTGTGTATGGGAAGCCTCTGTGAGAATGATTCATTCCTAAATGTGAATCTCAACCCTTACAACCATTCAGTTGCTGCTCCTGTGGCTGTAGTGTGCATCAACTTTGAAATCAAATGCTCCAAATTAAAGGCAAACTCCAGCACAAAGAGCAAAACAGAGCTTGTGTGCTTTTTTTGGTACCAATCTTTGAGTTATAAAGATGATCCCACAGTATTATTCTTACCTGCTTTCTAAAGAAAGGAGTTTAATTTTACTTTAAAAAAACAAAATTAGAACAGTGAGACTAAATCAAATTCTCAACTCCAGCATAAGCTCAGCTGGGCCTGAATCTGCTTTGGTGAATCCTATTGCTTAATCCTATAGAGCTCCTAAAGAAAGATAAGAAGATAGGCCAATATCAAGAACTAGGCAGAAGAATAATGGTTTGAAATGAGGAAGTACAGAGAAAACCTATAGCTATGTTGACATGAAAGGACAGTAAAAAACTGTCTATGAACGCTTGAAAAAAACATAAAATCTTAAAATTCCAAGTATAATAAAGCTATTTCTCTGAATAGTAGCTTAGATCCTTTACATTATTTAGTACATTTAGGGCCTATGTAGAAAACTTGTTTTTAGATTTTGTTGTTTAGATTTCATAGATGCTTGATAATACCCTAAAAATAATCAGAGAGCTGAGTGTGGATTGAACACTTAGGAAGGCAGGTAATACTGGTATGATGGTTAATAATACAGATTCTGCTTCCATGCTTCTGAGGGACTGGAGTTAAGAGAAAAAGATTATTTTCACAAAATATGTGGGTCTTTATATTTATTCTCAGAAGTTTAAGTTTAGAAACACTGTCCAAATCAGAGATCAAAGCTGCTAGTGAGAAATTACTGTGACTAGTTCAGCAGGTTTTTATATCCTCATCCTTTAATAGTAAAACAAATTTAAAGCACAGGCTCTCACAAAATTCTAGGAAACTCATCTCAGAGATAATGGGTGCATTACTGTTGCTATTGCCAAATATAATTACATTCACTGGCACACTGTATAGTGTTATCTGTGATCATTATATAAAGTCACTTTTACATAATCTCTTTCCTGTGATGACCCTCCTAATAGTTATAGGGCTTATAACAATCTGTCTCTGATCCCTCCCTTCTAAATTGATTGCACTAGAGAAACTAAATGGGATTGATTTGTCTGGAGAAGTCAAAGGTAGACCTGTAATGCTTTAGCATCCTTCTCTTCATCTTTAAAAGCTGCTGTCTTTAAATACACTGAAGGATATGAAGTCTGCAACTCACAGAGACAGTCAGAGATAGTCAGGGGGAAATTTATTTGAGCAATGCTCAAGCTGAATCCCAGTCTTCACTGCTTCAACTCTCAAGAATTCTGCAAGTATGATGATGCTTACCTGACTGTTTTAGTGTGTTTCTGCAGAACTTCTCAGCCTCCAAAATATTTAAGAGATAATGAACCACAGGAAAATCTTGACTTTTGATGAAACAAAGGTGTTTGTAGTTGTGAACATCAAAAGACAAAGCAACCAAACTTGCAGCCTCAATGTTTCCTTCAATATGCTTAAAATGATGAATTTTACATACCTACTACTTAGGCTTAAATGTAGCTCCAGTAGGAATTTAGGAAACAGAAAGAAAAGGCTGTAGGGCTGCCTTACAATTCACAAGTGTAGAGGTTTCACAGACTTAGATATGCAAGCATGCTGCTGCCTTTACCAGCCACTGCACTTTCCTCCACCTGCTCCTAATGCCAGACACTGAAAGCCACAGCTGAAATGCTTTACAGTTTCTCTTCCACTGCCTTTACTCCTCATCCCCTTACAGATTCCTGCTGGTCTGAAAATATCCATGCATTATTTCACTGCATATATACTTCAGTTAAAGGGAAGAACGAACAGACAAGTGTCAATGTACACGCAAAAATCTTGCAGATTTGAGGGAAAGCCTGGGAACAAGAAGAGACTTTGCTCAGAGCTTTCTCTCAAGAAATCTTAACCAATATATATATACATATTTGAATTCAGCACTTTTGGGCTCAAGCAGAGTAAGCATATATGGCAACCAACAGAAGTTTTCAACATTGGGTGAGTCACTGTCTCAGAAGTACAGGTTTTTTCTCTATGAGAAACAGGTATCCTATTAATTTCAAGTGCATGTTTCAAACTGGGCTGGATAAAGCCAAATTGCAAATAGTCTTATTTTTGCAATTTTTCAACGCAAATATTTTAATTGTGATACTTAAATACATCATTACAGATAGTGACATTTGAGTGACTCAGCAACTGATTTGCCACAAGTAGTTGTACTGTCAGTTTCTCCCCTGTCAAGCAATACATCACATACATGTTGTGAAGATGGATAATAAGCAGGTTTTTATAGCTTGCTAAGCATAATCCAAACATGATAATACTTTTAATTCTTAGTCAGGAAAGGAATCTGTTTTAACAAACCTGGTTCTGGTAGCCTCTGTCACTACTGATCTACTGTCCATCTCTCCTCTTATTGCTCCTGTAGTAACATCAGCAGAAGGAAATATGTGCCTGCACATTTCTGGTTTGCCACTCAAGTTTCTTACCTGCAGTAACTGTGCAACTGTGACTTCACACTGCACTAAACTGACAACTGCTGGAGCACAAGCCACATCTTTCCTTCTGCTGAGGAGTGACAACAAACAACTGTGTTTGCCAAACTTTTTACATTGCTGCCTACTTAGTGAGCATCAGTTAAAACCCTCTAGTATCTCAGTGTTTTACCTAAGCTTAAAAGCCCATTTGAGTAAAGAAATAAACTAAATAAAGCTTAAAGAAAATAAAAGCATTTTACATTCATTTTTAAGAAAACGAAACAAAGGACTGTAACTGAAAACAACTGTGGCTCAGCTCCACAAAGCCATTTAGATACACTAAAAGAACTGAAAAAACTCGGTCTTCCTTTGGTCTAAAAGCTGACAATTAATTCTGAAAATACAAGTTAGATACTTAAATAACACTGAAAACCATCTTTAAATGATTACTCTTGGTTCCTCACCCCCCTCCCCAACCTCTAACTTTCAAGGTCTCATTTGGAACAAAATCTGGTTTGGAACAGTGGAAACTGCTGCTCTTCTCAGCAAAGGCTGCCAGTCCAGAGCAGGGCTGAACCACGTAATTGTTGAGGATTTTTCCCTACACATGCCAGATACAATCAGAGCTAAAACAGGGCAGCTTCAAAGCAATAAACACTCAACATGTCCTCTGCTGTGGTTTCCCTGAATGACTTTCAGTCATATGCAGTGCTAACTGAATCACAAAATATAACTTCAGATAAATACTTGAAAACATGCATTAACTTTACTATTATTAGCAGCCAGGTGTCATCTGATTTCAGTATAGTAAATATTTGCCATCTAAAGTTTATAAGAAAATTCTCTCATTCCTTTAGAAAAACAGGGCACAGGGAAAATATACTAGATGTGTGACCATTTTCTATTTGTCCTTTATGTAATGCTCTATCTTTCTTTCAAAATAAAACAGATTTTACTCTGGCCTTCAGTATTCCTCAAGACTCATTTCTAGGTCATCTGGCTGTTGGTTTTCTACAGGTATTCTACTATAAGTGGAATGAGAAAATCTCGTGCCTCTTGAGAACTGAGGAGCACTGATGCAGTTGCTCTCATCCTTCCAGTTTTCTGGTTTGAGGCTGAGGGTTCAATACCCTACTGCAACCTGGCTGCAATTATAAGTTCTTTTTTGTCATTGTATTTAATTTTCAATTTTTACAGGGTGAAATCTAGCTAGATGTATAGAACAGATTATCTCATGTGAGATCACACAGCCTAGGGGATCAGGCCCAGCTAGGATTGGTTTATGAAAAGCTGGTTCTGCCTGACTGACATGATCTTTTATAAGCAGGTAGCCTGCCTAGTGGATGTGGGGAAAGGCTGTGGATATTGTCTACCTGGACAGAAGTAAAGCTTTTGATACCGTCACTCACAGCATTCTCCTGGAGAAGCTGGCAGCTTAGAAAGATGCACTCTTCACTGGATAAAAAAGTGGCTGGCTCAGAGAGTCATGGTGAATGAAGTTAAATCCAGCTGGTGGAAGATTGGGGTGTTGTTCCCCAAGGAATCAGTACTGGGGCCAGTAATTATAACATCTTTATTGATGAATTAGACTGGGGGGATCAAGTGCACCCTCAGTCTGGTTGCAGATGACACCAAGATGGATGTGAGTGTCAATCTGCTGGAAGGCAGGAAGGCTCTACAGAGGGATCTGCATGGGCTGAATCAAGAACTGAGGCCCTTGGGTCATAACAACCCCATGCCAACAGATGCACATCTGGGAAGCTGCCCAGGGGAAAAGGCCCTGGGCGTGCTGCATGAGCCAGCTGTGCCCAGGTGGCCAAGAAGGCCAGTGGCATCCTGGCCTGTATCAGCAATAGAGTGGCCAGCAGGACCAGGGCAGGGATTGTCCCTCTGTACTCAGCACTGGGGAGGCCACACCTCAAGTCGTGTGTCCAGCTCTGGGCCCCTCAATACAGGAATATTTTGAGTACATTGAGGTGCTGGAGCGAGCTCAGACAAGGGCAATGGAGCCAGTGAAGGGCCTGGAGCATAAGTCCTATGAGGGAACTGGAGTTGTTCAGCCTGGAGAAAAAGAGGCTCATGGAGGACCTTACTGCTCTCTACAACTGCATGAAAGGAGGTTGGGGTAAGGTGGGGGTCAGTCTCTTCGCCTAGTGATAGGACAAAGGAAACTGGTCTCAGCTTGGAATTCTCTCTGCTCCTTTATGACATTTGTGCTTCACATGAAGACACAGAGGTTATTTTTTTAAAATGCAGATGTTGTGATTGAGGGCAAGAGGGTAAAAAGGGGAACAACTGTATGGATGATTTGATATGGAAGCTAGGAAGGACAAAAATTAGGAATTTTGCACATTATCTTATTACTGATCTAAAGAGAAACTAGTTAATAGTATTTTTCTTGGTCTCTACTGATAGCTCATTAGAAGAATAGCACATGTTGCTGCAAATGCTTTATCAGCTTACTGTGTGGCCCAAGAGTCCTAACAACAGAATTCAAGGAACAATAATCATTAATTAGTGAAACCATAACCTTCTGTGTACTTACAGCAGACTTTTTTAATGAATACAAATTTCTTTATTAGGCAGCTCAGAAACATTCTTTGGTTGTGACAGCAAAAAGCAATCACTTTGCAAAGCATATATACTTTGTATGTATTCAGGTGTGTAGAAAAGAGAACATTGTTTCCTGAAGTGAAATCCTAGACTACAACAATTGATTCTTTCCATTCCTTTAACTAATGGAGCTTTGCTGGCTGCAGCTGGAATCCAGCAAAGCAGTCAATAGCAAATCACTCTTTCTGAGCTTCCTGTTGTGAATGCTATTGCTATTGGATTTAACACCGAGGCTTTGGATATATTTGCAGCAGAAACTGTTTTAATGCAATGTGGAAAACTAGGAAGGAGTACAATACCTTCATAACAAACCTTTTCATGTGTATAGTAAGGACACAGCATTATACTAGACACAGCAGTGTATTTAGAAGTAGTAATAATAAAACAAATTGTAACTATTATAAGCTAAAGCAATACTGCAAGATTTTACAAATTCTTTAGTCTCAGGAAACAAAATGCAGCTGCTTACATTTCTTGGAGTTCTCTCTCGTACTGACACTTCAGACAGATCAGAACTGCAGCAGAATGCCAAACACTTTGATACAGCCTATGTCCTGCTAACTGTGTGACATAGCTTCAACTGTTGGTTGTGTGTTCTGATATTAATGTCTGATGAATGCTCATGCACTTACTAAGCAAGGGTGGCAGCCAATTCACGTTGACTTCACAGTGGGAATCCAGAAATGTCAAGACTTCTCCTCTGGCCAGCGAGGCTCCCAGCAGTCTGGTCCGAATGAGCCCTTCTCGTTTCTTGGTACGCACAATCCTCACCTTGGCAAAACGGACCATGTATTCCTCCAGCTTCTCTTTTAAATGTTCTAGAAAAAAGGGCAAAAAAAGTGTCAGTGGTGCCAAGCCTGGAGGAGCCAACAAAGGACAGGCTGGTGTACCACCTGCAAGCTGCTTATCTACTTCCAACTCCAGTCACTTCAAGTCTTCCAAACTCTGCCACAAATCCTCCTGAGATGGTTCAGAAAGTGCAAATATTCTCTGTTTTATCACATAGAGGAAGACACTGACACTCTGCTGCAGTTGCTACTGGCAACCTGCCATCCACAATATAATGGCCAAAACAGCTGCAGGATATTCATCCATTCTCTGGCTTCTGCAGCCCAGGGCCATATAAACATTCTGGCGTGTCATTTTATAAACAGTGGCCTTTCCAAGTCAGTTTCCTATATCAAATTACTATGAAGAACTATGCAAGGAAATAAATTTAACAAATAAAACTAGCACAATGAGGTTGTTTTTGTAATGGGAAGGGAAACAGACATGAAGAAAGATCTTAATAGTTAGATACCAGCATGAAGCACACAGACAGCTGACTTCCTAATAAAATTAGGCTGCAAATGTAGAGTAGTTGGTAGGTTCTTTGATCTGCAAAATCTGGTTCTGTTTGTATCGCAAAACAACATCTTTGGGAACATTTTTTCTTCTGACAAGAAACGAACACTAATAATCACAAAAAAACCCCAATAACAAAAAAACCACCCTACAGTTTTGTCTCTTCCTAAATACATCCAAAACACATGTCCTGATCTTTTGTCTTTTGTATAACACCTCAGGTTGCCACTTGTTACTTTGGAAAAATGTGATAATTTCATTCATTGGGGAAAAGGGAGAGAAAAGCTTAGTCTCTAACAATTAAAACTGTTGACAAACTATATTTGGTGATGCTAAGGATTGCAAGCTAAGTCTCACGGAAATGGCTTTGTCAGGTTATGCTTGTTTCTGATACCAGCTATTAATTCTTTGGAATTTTATGGACAACACAGCCTTGTTCCTGTTCTTACATCATTACAAACTGCAAGAAGTTTGCTGTGGACTAGTCAAAAAGATTTCCATTTAGCAACATCCTGAAGTATATAATGCTGACACACAAATTTAAGATGATGAACAAACAAGTCACAGCACAGACAATGCAGGATCTTGTGTAAAAATAAAATTAGGCTCCAATGAAATAGAGCTCCCTCCATATGTTTCTTTACATCTTGTTTTTTCCTAGTTGACAAAGACATAAGACTTTCCAAAGCTACCTGCAGATTAGGAAGAACTAGAAAACTGCAGTAGAAGTAGAGCATAGTGATGTAGAAGAAGTAGAAGTAGAATACATTGATGTGTATTTAGTGGAAGAGTACTACATGGGATAGTCTTCCATACTAAGGAATCTTGATGCACACTGGCGCAGAAGAGGAACTGGGAACATCACATTGCAATGATTACAGAACATGTTGGGCTTCTGGGAGGAGAAACTCAACACTCTGGAGACATCTTGAGTCAAAAGAGAGGTTTGTGCTTATAGTACTTCCTGGGAAAAGTATTAGGTCAAGTGAGGAAATCTAAGTCTGAGACAAAAACAGAAATAAAGAATGATATTCAGATAAATATACAAAGATTTTGTCTTCTGCTCTGTGGTTGACTGCAAAATACACATTTAAATTCCTAAATAAGAAGGAAAGAAGTACCCCTTTTCCATCCCATTTCACTATTTACATACTCAATAAAATCCCCACAGTAACACTGTCAAGAGATGTTCTGTGTCTTGAGCATTGTTTCGGGTTTTGTATGACCAATTGCATTCACAGCACAAGGCCTATGTGCTATTCTGACTCATTTTAGCTACCAGCTACAATTCAGTTTTGTGACTGAATGGAGGTTTATTCAAGCCCTGGATCATTTTGTGCCCACAGGCAAGACTGTTTAAAGTGTATATTTATTGAACTGTTTTTCTGTTTTTATGAGCTCCATTGAGACTATTCCCACAGCGCAGGAATACAGAAGAAGGGAAATAGACCTTAAAAACAAAGATACAAAGACCTTGCAGGTAATATAAGAAAGTCTGTTAGGGCTGTCAGTCTGGATTTTTTTCAATATTGTAAATTGTATCATCTAATAGCCCTGAAAAATGAAAAAGCTCCAAAGTGACAGGTTATTACACATTTCCAAGGTAAATCAAATCTAATCAGTTAGGTACCATAGGTTCTGTCAGTCCTCAGATACCAGAAATTTCCTGTAGCTCTCGAAGGTCACCTAACCCTTCTCCTTTTCCACCCTTATGTCTTCAGTTTGTTTGCACTGAATAGTGCATAGGGACCCAGCATCAAGAGCAAGACCACATTGCTGCACATTGTTCAGATAAGCACTAAAAAGAATCGTGTTGCTCAGCCAGACCACTCCTCTCCAGCTCTGCAAGCAATCACTAAATGCCTTGGCTACAGTACAAACCCCCCATCATCACCTGCCTGCCCTCAGAGATGGGCTCACTGATGAGACTCCACTTGACCAGAGGAGTTGACCAGCTACTACATAGCTCTGAACTCATTGTGTGTCAGGAGCAGTTGCTCTACTCTTCCCTGTTTCTAGGCAGTTTCCCTCTTTGCAGGTGAAGGCAGCTACCGAGAAAGCACCTAAATGCTCTGATGGAGAGAAGCAGGAGCCTTGCTCGGACAACCCGAATTGTTTGTGGTGCTGGCAGGCTCTTCTGTAGGCACACGGGAGTGGGACCTTCACTAGCTGGGTGTCACAGGGGTTAGGGTAAGGCCCTTACAGCAGGCAGTTTGGGTATGGCCACCACTGATGTTTAAATGATAATACAAAGGCACCCTTTTCATGCATTCTGATTATTATCACTTGTCCTGAGCCAAATTAATTCACTGAAATTCAGTCTCATACAAAGGAACTAATTTCATTCCTTCCACATCTTTCAGTGAGCAAATTCTGAAAGCTGAGTGCCTATCTTCTCAGAAAAACACTTCAGGGAGAGATGATGTAAACTATCAAAAAATGATACATTCTTTTCAGTTCTTATATCAACTGCTAAATAACAATAGAGTTGAATAATATGATCTGATTGTCATTAGTTCTATTGGAGCTTGAAATCTATTAAATCAATGATAGTTTATACTGTTCTTTCATTGCTTCAGATTCCTTGCAAACCCAGGAAAAAGGTCTCTCAAATTGTAAATCTTTTTTTTCTTTGGCAAGGATGATATCTGAAATTCTGTAGAACAAACAAAAGCTTGGCACCACCTTTCTCCCTCTAGGATAATATTTGAAATTCTGTGGAACAAACAAAAGCTCTGTACCACTTTTCTCCCTCTTTCTCAGATAGCTCGTCACACATTTTAGATGGCATGTCACCTGATTTGTGAAACATCCAGCACATCTTTTGATGCCAGAATTACACATCCCAAAACTATTTTCATCTACTCAATTAGTCCCATGACAGAATGATTTTATTATTTTCTCTTTGTTTCTTAAGGAACAAATCTCAAAAAAAGCAGAAACACACAAGTAAAATTTACACATCTTGTTTACACAGAATTCTAAATGCATCCTCATTTACACATATAAGGAAGTAATAAGGAAGAAAACAAAAGTAATAACTCATGAATTTTATAGAGCTTAGTTAGACAAGTGACATTAAAAGATCAGGTCTACATACAAACCAAAGTATATGGATTACTAGAGATAAGTAAGGTATCTAAATTTTACAAATTTACATGTTACATATTAGTAATATCCTAACAGTAAGCCACGACACAGTCAGATAGAGGCCTGCAACAATACTTAGTGTATCTTTGCTTTTGAGATATGGCAAGGAAGGTGATTTGGGAATTAATTTGGGAAAAAATTCTCAATAACTACAAAAAACTATAAAACCATTGCAAAGTATTTAAGTTCAATGACCAACTCCAATATGGTTATGAGAATGAAAATATCTTAAGGTGAAGGAAACAGATTCCCTTTTGGATCCATAAGTAACGATTTTTTAAACTTAAATCCTTAACGAAAGTGCTCTCATACTCTAATTTGTCCTGCAATGTCTTGTGGCATTATCTGTTCCAAATTTTACCAGTCTCTAAAAGCAAAAATAAACACAGAGTAACAGCCAGAGACAGTAGAACAGCAGTAGTTCTAGAGAAAACTGTAGTATTTTCTACTATTTATATAAATAGTAAAAACATATCTTTCATTTTGAGCCACGGATTTGATTAACAAATAATCTCAGTGTTCATTGCTAACAAATTCAGATTTTAAAAATCTCATATTTTGCCAAATCTATTAGAATAAACTTCTCCTTTTCACAGAACTCCATAAATTTCCATCAGAGACAAAAAAAATCAAATATTTTATTTCCTATAATTCAACTGCATTTTCTCACAGATTCCAACTATTTTGTTGCTAATACTATCTCCAAAAGAAGCATCTCACACACAAATCCTGTACATAACATATATACATTTACAACTAAGCACACTCAAATGCACAAGTAACCATGCATGAATCAATGTCAGCACAAAACTATAATTCTAGAGAAATTATTTGAGAGATATTTTAACGCAGTGTGTAAAATAGAAAGCAACCTGTAATAAAAAAACATTTAAATGACCAGAGGACAATACATTGTGCCCATTCGTTACCAAAGGAAACCATTTGAACAGATTTGCTGTACCAATAACATGGGGATGGTTAAATTCATATTGTGTAGTATTTTATAAATTCCACTTTCAGAGCTGGCATGAGAGAGAAGCCTGTCTTTAAATCCTAGAGTAATCTATAAATGGTACTTTTTGCATATAAAGAAGCCAATGAAAGCCCCTTTCATTAGATATGGGAAGCAAATATCTAATTTGTAATTTAAAAGAAAATACATCATACTTTTCTTTACAGTGCTGATCAAATGAATCCCTGAATCATAAGTTTGACACATGCCAGGCAACTGCTGGGGCAAGAGCTGGCACAAGCAGTGACAAGTAAAGAATAATGCATTGGCAGGCTGTTTACAGGCTGTCACTGCTCTGACAAGTGATGATAAAGGGAAGCATTATGTCTCTTCTAGTGACAGCCTGTAAACAAATTCTCCATTGTAATTGTTCTGCATGGGCCTCCTCTGTCTTCATTTAAAGTCTGGAGAAGTTTTTCTAAAATAATAGCAGAGACACAATTGCTTGGTCATAATAATTAAAGATCTACTCAAGCAGAGTACCATTTACTTAATTTGGTGCCCAGAAATAAACTGGAAAACAGGGTTCTGTCTTTGTCAGGAAAAAAATAACGTACTAGTAAAGAGCAGAACTGAAATTCTTCTCTCATGTTGGGATGCATACAGAGTATTTCATGATCACATTAGCACCCATGTTACCATGTGACAAGAAATGTTTCTCCAGGGTTATTGAGAACGCATTAAGGGAGACTTAAAAGCTTGCATGAAAGCTAGAGCTGATCTTCAGGATGTGCTTGACTGCAGTATGGGCCATGAAAAAGGAAGGAAAATACAAGGAAAATAAAACATTTTGTTAAGGCCCACTTCTGCCTAGCCAGGCAAGTCCACCCCAAATTTTTGCCTGTAACAGAGCCCTTCTCCACATCTGTACCTCAAATTTCTGCTCAAAAGTACTAACAATTTCTCTTAAGGATCACTGACCAGCAAATTATCAAACAATTAAGAGCAGCAACAAAATCTGCTAAATCCCTGGATAAACAATTTGAATTAATCTGTTTATTTCTAACCTGAATTAACTGAGAGTTATGTAATTCCATGCTCTGCCATTCCCAACATGAACCATATGAAATAGTCCAAAAAACCTCACAGTAGTAGAAGAAGTATATTGGTCTCTCCTGTTAGCACAGGATGTGAGAGGAAGCAACATGGTCAAAACTATAGTAGTCTGTGGCCTTAAGTTGAGTAAAACAATACACACAAACGACCATTTCTCTCCGTGAAAATTAAAGCAGTAAAACTGCCTTGCAACAGCCACAAGGCCAGCTTCTTTGAGGCCAAATCAAGAAGATTTTTCTCCCTTTTACTCTCTGGTCAGCAGCAAAGTACTTTGTGCCAATATGCACAGACAAACCTGCAAGTACACTTGTGCAGTCTCCATGGCTCTCACAGTGACAAGAACCTCCATCATCTTATTATGTCCCTTTCTGCGAGATGGGATTATCTTCCCAGGTAAAATTAGTAAGGATATCCTCCTTTCGCTTCCTGAAGCCTTGAGCATACCTTTTTCCCAGAACAGCATAATCTTTTGATGACTGACTTAAGCTTGACAGAAAATACATAAAGGAGAGTGGCCTGTGCTTATTCAATTATTCCTTGTTTTCTGCAATTCTGCTACAACTGACAAAATAGCCCTCTCCAGTGCATTGCCATTTTTTCACTTTCACTGTCTGTATGTCTGCTACCATAGAAGCAAATCAGTCTGAATAGAGAATACACGGTGAGCCTATGAATTTGGGTACATCATATTCCTTTCTTCTAGTTTCCTTTAAGTTTCTTATTTGCAGAATGTTGGTTGGAAGTGCTGGTTAAACACAGAATGGTTTCACAGTCTATACCAGGTCAACTGCCACTTTTCATTGCCAAGTCAAAGTCTACAAGAAGGACAAGTCCTCTGGTAATAACTGTGGGAAAAGTAACCCACTGCTGCACTGCCCTTCTGGTGAATAAGTCTTTTGTAAAGTCCAAACTGAATCTTACAAGCTGCATCCTGGGGTTGTTGCCTCTTATTATACCATCTGCCAGTAGCAGTAGTAATTTAGTTTTGTCATCTCTGCAATTCCCATTCAAGTTACTGTGGGCAGATGTTAGATCACCATTTAGCTGCTGCTTTGCCAGACTAAACAAGCCCAGGTTTGTCAGCCTCTTCTCAAAGGTCACATACTTTTGGCCCATGACAGTCCTGCCAGTCCTCAGCTAAGCTGACTCCAGCTGTAGTCCTTCTTGAATTGCAGAGGGAAAACTGGATGTAGAATTACAACTCTGTGCAGAACCAACATTGTAAAAAGCATAATTTAATTTTATCTGCTTACTCTCATCCTGGCATAGCCAAATCCAGTTTGCCTTCCTGGTGATACAAGGCCAACACACTTTCTCCTATTCACTTGGTATCCACTACGACCCTTGCAGGTCCTTACATCACACCAGGTAGCCAGTTTGCACCTCTACTGGCACATGGAGTTATTCACCTAGGTGCAGAATCTATCACTCCTTGTTGAAACTAATGAGATTTCTTTTGCCTGATCCCTGAGCTTCCTATATTATTTGATGTGTCAATCACTTTCTCCATTTTTGTATCACACACATATCTGTTGAGGGCACAATGTCTCATCATGCAAATTATCAGTGACTAACATTGACCACAGTACTTACCTAAGCTGTTTTGCCAATTAGTCCTGACTAAGGAAATCTGGAGGAAGGATGGGGAAGTTTTCTGCCAAGCAGATTTTAGCACCTGATCCATAGCCATTTCAGACAATAAGAAGTTCCAGAAGCAGACAGGTAGTATAGAAACTATTCTAAGTTCTGATACAGATTTATAAATAAGAGAAAAATTCAGAGCTACTTAATAGCAATTAGCTAAGAGTCATCTTATTTTAGCTATAGATAAACCATTCTTTCCAAACAGTTTTGCACACCAAAAACTAAGAACACTTGAGATCAGCATATACTTATTGCTGATCTGGAAGTAGCACTGCTTACAGAGACTTGTGCCAAACACTCAGAAACTTATTTTGGCTATGATGTTTGGGTTAACTGGCTTGAATCAAATTAAAATGCACTATCTTTTCTTTGATATTAATAATGAGTCAAGCTAAAATGAGGTTTCTTTTTCTGATGTTAATAATGACTCAAAGTCCTTGAATGATATACTACAAGGCTGTGGAGAGTATCCTGAATGTGCAATAGTTCTGTTCACTCCTTGCACTTCAATGACCATGTACTCCCAGACAGCACTCTCATTTTGATGTTCAACTACAGCCTGTTAATGTTGAAAGAATCTCCAAACTCCATAGTAAATGCACATTTTATTGCCACAACCTGGAAAGGTCAGCATTACTGAGAACAAGATGCTGAACAGAACAGATGAATACAGCTTGATATAATTCAGGATAGACTTAAGATAAACTTCTCTGAACAAATCTGTTTTGTTGTTCATGGGCTTTCATACAGTCATGAAAGGAGTGAAGAGGACTGCAAAATCTGTGAGGCAAGCTGGATTTGCTGAGACTTCTCTAACTATAGCACCATTCAACAGAGACATGCAGAGATCCTAGTACCTCTTTGTTCCACTTCCTTGAGCCCAGATAATTGTGACTTACCAGTCATTCTGTCACCAGCAGAGAAGTGCCTTTGTCAACAAGATGAGTGTTCAGGTAATTGAACACCTAGATATGAGGTGTGGTGACTGCTTACACAGATGTCACTGAAGCATCATTAAACTCTTGAGGTATTTTTTTATTCTAGATTTTTGAACAGGAAAAGGAGTGAAACACTTTGTTTTTAGGTAGCAGTAATGCAGCACAGTAAGTTGAACCACCTCACAAGCAGCCAGGGTTGGCCTGATTGTTTGTTGGTAGCACTGACACAGCTCCAAGTTTTCCTGTCATATAAGGAAACAATGAAAGATTTTTTAATGGATTTATTTCAACTGCCAGTTGTATGAGGCAGCTCTTGAAACTTTCAATGGCATTGTAGTATGGTAGCATGTCTTTCCTACAGCTGATAACAGGTTCCTTCTATTGCAGGGATTCTCCCTGGAATTGCTTTACCACAAAAGCAGCATGGCTGATGGAATAAACTTCAACCAGACTGGAAAGAATTTCTTTCCAGGATCATCTTGGTAGCCCTGAACTTCACATGACCCATACAAGTGTGCTCAGGGACACACTGCCCACCCCAGGAGATGAGAAGGAAGGCAGAGGGGGTTGCAAAAACTTTTTAAACGGACAATTTTTTATAACATACATTTCTGTGGATGTATACACTTGTTTTGGCACTTTCTTACACCCCTAATTCAACAAAAGTTACTGTGGCTACAGCTCAAACAAGAATTCAGACAACTGGATTGTCTATCAGAGAAACTTTCAGTATACAGTAAGATAATACAGAAATGTACAGCTGCCTTTATAGGTCATTGTCTGAACACAATTACATAGCACAGACCTGTCAAAAGAGTGACCTTGCTGCATTAAAATTTGATTATTTTTAACAGGTCTGTTTACTACAGGGGTATTTGTACAGTCCCCAAGGGAAATATATGGTGAGGTTTCTTCAAGGTTGCAAGGCCAATTAGAAGGTTATTTGGAAGAGAATCCATGAAGGAGAAACTTTCCTTGAGATCAATACATTACTCACAAATGCTATCCCCTTTCTTTCACAGTCACAATTTTGTATCCTGACAATATTGATTCTTTAAAATTGTAAATGATGACCTGTCAAGCACCACTTCCTTTTGCAATGTATTTTTAACACTGCAAACAGTTTTGCAGATTTTGAGACCTTTCTTTAGACTGACATTTTCTCTGCTTTACCTGAAACTATCTTTGACATACTTTTACTTCTTCCTCCAGAAAATATCACTGACTTTTGCAATAGGTGTTGTCTCCAGAGAAGAGTTTTCTCTCATTCCACTCATTTTAACCACTCAAATGCCAAGGACAGATTGTATTGGAGAACTGGTAAAACACCACTGTGAAGATGGCACTGACCTTATATTTGCAGAGGACTGTAACACTGGTCCTTGGGAGGACTGGAAATAGGAGTCACAGAACACATGTAATTACTTTTTAAGTGGCATCAGATTATGGTACAGCTCCTTTCATTGAACACTTATTTCCCAGAGTAATTCTACTGACATTCTAACACGTTGCACACCTTAGGTTTAACTAACCTAAAGGTACTGGAATATGGCCATCTATTCACAGAATCTTTAAATAATCTCCTGACTAACTGAAAGTGTTATACTTCTGAAGTTCTTTTCCATTCTATGTGCTAACCGTCACAGATTGGTCAAGTCCTAAATAGAGCTTGAAGTTAGTCCTTTTTCTCAAGAATTCAGTGAGGTTTTTTTCCCTAAAACACAAGATTTTTGATGTAAATAAGAGAGGCCCTTGAAATATACTTTGAAATTCAGATTTCAAAACACAAAAGGGATCATGGGCAATACCTAATTTATTGTTTTTGAAATTTGATATTATACCAAGAAGCTGATCTTGTCATCCAACTTTTGTATTGATACTGTTCTTATTTAAAAATGCCCTCTCTGAAAGAGGAACTGGAGTTCTGAGGTAACAAATCTTGCCTGTGGAGTGATGAATTTACTTATGCTCTGCATAGTGCAACAAGATAAAACATGTAGATGCTCAGTGAGGTTTCTCTGACCTACTGAAAGAGGCCTCAAATTCCTAGCGGTGCAAATTCTAGAAGCATGGAGCCATAGACTTCTAATTTTCCTTCATATCGCCTGAATTTTATTTCCTGTAACAAAGCACCTGGCAATACTAGGCTTTTTTTACAGGTGAAATGCAGGTCTTTATAAGCTTCAGGAACATCTATTGATGAAGCAAGTATCCAGTTCCTTCTCTCAATTGCTGCATTTCATCATCCAAACATTTTTTTCCTTAGCTGCTATTTCAAGCGTTTTTCTGTTTTCAGTTTTGTCCAGAGTGGAAATATAACCCTTCTTCTGATACTTTGAAACTAAAAAGTTTCTGGTTTTTACTAAGCTAGAGCTGTAGTTCTCAGAACTGTTTCAATCATTTAACTGCAGAAGTTAGCCCTGTTAGTCTATAACCTTTGCACTCACTGCTGTGTCGAGGAGCACAGTGAAAGAAGATGGAGTTATTATTACTGAACAGATAATAAAGCTGCAGTCCATGGAAATTCTCTGACAACCTACTGGCAAAGGAAAGCAATCAATTTAAGACATGTTTTTTAGATTAGGTCAGGTACCTTGTTTATCCCATTTCATTATTTGCAACAAACAGTTTGCTTCCAAAATTAGGTCTATTGAAATTTTACACTGAAAGAGTTGTTTGGGTTACAAACTTTGAAGCATGAGAATTAATTATCAAAAAGGAAACCATTCTCTGTTCACAGACTATCTGCTGTGATGATGTTCCTCTACATAATGAGGCAAACACTGATGCATAATTGGGCACCTTCTAACATCACTGTGAGCTATTAATCAAACAAGAACACTATGTTTTATCATGGATATAGGACCCATTTTTCACTTTTTATTTAAAACAAGAAAAAGAATAAGTAAATAAGCTGCTACATATATCAAGCTTTGGAAAGGGAGACATTGAGTTCTTTCTTTTCTTTGTTTTTCTCCCTTTGTTTTACACATTGAATCAACCTGTCTTTTCCCATCTCTCTCAGCTGTCACAACTGTTCTGCAGTACCACTAATGCTCTTCACATTCTCTTTACTCTGACAGGTTGCCTCATTAAGGGTAAGAAAGAGAAAGACATATTGAATATTAAATGAACATCTAAGACCTAAGGTTTAACTAATTAATTAAATAAATAAATATTAGATTGAATATTTACTAGCAGATCCAAGCTCCAGGCAGCTTTCACACAATGACAAAGGGATTAGGCTCAGACTACACCCATACATTTCTATACATTTTATTCTGAATACTCCTCCAGCACTTTCCCTCATCCAAACAGCGGTCTTGCAGCATCAAAAGACAGAGGATATAACCTAATATTTTTTTACTTTACAAAGCAACAAAGTTTATGGTAATATAGTCACCTGTGGATACAAGGAATGAGGATGGCATGGGCTGTTCTTAATCCCTCTGGAAAACTGAGCCTAGGCTTTTTCTATATTCCTGTAGACAGCCACATGAATCCAGATTCAAACACAGGGCTTGTTACGTCTGGCTATACATTTTACTCATATAAACACAGTGTTCCTAGTGATCTTTTCAAATATTTCAAATCCAAGTAAAAGATGAAGAGACGAGCTGGTATCAAGTGAGAAATAAATCATTGTCAGGAACATGTCTTCTTGCTCTTAGAAAGTGCAAAGCTATTTCAAAACTGGAATGGTTATATCTGCTTTAAGGCATTTAACCTGTCCTCAAAGATGAACAAAATGCTGTAATTCCAATCACAATTTTCACACCTTTATTACTGTTAAAACTGCAGATTGTGGATTTAATAGAGGACCTAACCTTTGTATTTATTATTTCCTTGATATTTACTTGACATATAAAAAATTGCTATTTAAATCTATAACAGAAATACCTGAATTTAAGAAATATCTGAATAGAAAAACAAAAGACTGTATAATTTTCATTTTAAAGTACTTTTTACTGAGTATTCAGTCGACTATCAATATCTTGACTGATCCAAGAAGTTCCAATGGTCCTGGCCAGAACTGTATGAATCCTCTCCTCACCACCACCTTTTCAATGAACTGGAAGTGTGGTTCACACACTGTGTATGTCACTTACACTCCTCCTTAGTTTTGAGCTGGTGTGAGGTTTCCCACCTTTAGCAGACCAAGCTTTTATTTTAAAAAAAAAAAGGTGTAACAAAAGGAGTAGAAAAGTTACTGCCATTCCCTGTAAACTTTTTTTTTTTTTGTGTCCTCTGCACTCTGCACAGCTGAAAACCATCCGTGTGAAGATTTACTGTGGTAAGCATGCTAAGTGCAATGCAAAAATAAATCAGGGCAGAAAATATTCTCCCTGGAAAAACTTCATTGTGTGAGTCACATTTTAAGAGATGTACTGTGCTACCTACAGATAACCTCCTCCAGCTATTCAGAATTACACAAGCAGCAGTATCTTTCCAAAAATCAACTTACTCATCTCCATGGCAGCTCCAGCAAGGGCTTTCCTGGGAAAAACACAAGTATTTTTGCATTTAGCTGCAGTTTGCTCTCTAGAGTTGGTAGGTTTTTCCCAGGGAAGTATTGCAATCACATCTCTCCTTTTTTTTTTCAGGCTTTGTTCAATTTTTTTATAACTTATTACCTAAGGTTTGTTTCTTTTCTTCTTAGGCATAGCTTGGGCCCAAGTAGAGCAATTAGGAAACAAATGGAATAGGTATAGGGAAAAATACAAACAGAGAAACTGCCACCACTGACCCATGTACCAGTTTTGTAACTATTCTCATGTAGTGAATTTTTTAGAAATTAATTTTTAGAAAAATTGAAAAAAAATGAAATTTGGCTTAATTTTCTGATTACCCAAGACATTCCTAGATCTGTTCATCATCATCTGAACTGGTAGATGCTTAGCTGACTCTGAAACGTAAACTGTGACAGCACTTATACACTAAGAAATGTGTTTAGCTTAACTTTAAGGCTACCTGAGAGCTGGAGCTCTGAATTTTTTCTAGAGTAATGTTTCTGTGTTTGTATTTTCTGTGAAGCAGCTGAAAGGAAGTAAGTGCAACAGAAAAATAACAAGGGAGTTAAAAAAACTTACAGTGGGCAGAGTGGAATACAAGAACACTATAAAACCCAAAACAGCAGATAGCACATAGTAAAAGGTAAAATAAAAATAGCTACCAATATTTTGATATGGACATGACTTCTATACATACCAGATTACCATTTGGCTGTAGGGCTGGGCTTTTAGTTCTGCTGTAAAAAGGACACTATATTTTAGCAATATGTCTTGCAATTTGGTTCACTTTGCGACTTGGAGCCAAAGGGGAAATGCTTAAAACTCACACAAAAGAATCCAATTTCCAAAAGAACAGCTGGAGATGTTCAGAAGAAGGATGCAACATGCTACCTGGTTTCTTTCACTGGCACACATTCAGGCTGCCACGAGGAAATTGTCTCTAGGGCAAGAGACTCCCTTAGCAGGAAATTTCCCTTGGTATGATGTGCTTCATTTATTAAGATTACCAGACAACTTTTTTAAAGCAAGAGTTTTACACAAGTGAAAATTTCCGTTCCAAGGGAATTAAGGATTGAAGAACTGATGTAAGTTGTAGTTCTGTGGACCACTCAGTGTGGCATAGCCAAGTGCTAGCAATAGGTCACAGTTTTTACAAAAAAATTAAACATATCAGGACACAGGACTTGTGCTGTGTCTTGAACTTATTCTATCTTGATTTTCTGTATCTGTAAAATTTCATAAGGAATGTAGACCATACTTTAAGCAGCTTGCTTAAAGAGCTGATGATTATTGTCCAGCTTGCCATAATTGTAATACCACAATTACTAGTGGGAAATTGGCTTCTGCTCATTCTGTGTTCCTAAGCTTTAGTTATGATATCAGGTTTTTTTTTTCTGTTGCATTTTGTTTAACTGTGTGTAGCTGCATGATTCTCTCCCTAAAAAGAAATCATAGCATCTACAGGGAAGGATTAAAGAATCAAACTAATCAGGCCGGGGAGGAAGAAACCCTCACCCCCTGCTTTGTACTCCTGATGGTAAAAACTCAACTCAGTGGAGCAACACACAAGGAGGGTGAGCATATCACCAGAGAAAAGGGTAGATAATAAGATACTGGCTTAAAACTACTTTAGTAGCATCATTAATAACAACAAGGAATAATTAGATTATTTATATAACTGTAAATACAATTTAAATTGCACTAAGTTAACTGACTGTGATATCTTGATTAGGCAATTAAAGCATTAGATCAACAGTACATTTTAATTCTTGGATACAAAAGTGTGCTCTTTTGTTTATCAAAACTGTATATAAATTGTATATATAATATAACAGCACACTTTCACTGTGCTTTTGGAAGGATCTCACAAAACTTGAGAAAATAAAAAACACTTCAGTTTCCTTTGAACATGTCCTAGAAACTTCTCTTAATATCTTGTATCAATAACCCTACCGTGTGTTGCATTTAGCAACTACTCCAAAACTCTGCAGAATACCTTGAAAGCAACTAAGTCAGCAAGGCCAGTATTTCATCTATTCATCAATGTCAATATTGTCTTTACCTTTAAGGCCCTCTGTAGCCTCCAAACACCAGAGCTATCTGTTTCATCAGACAACAGTTTACCATGGGACTTAGGGCTTGTTAATGTAATGATTCAGTATCTGCCATAGGACCGAGGAAGCTTTACACACACAAGCAATTGCTTTATACATGCATCAGGTTTATGAAAATGCACTTTGTTTTAAGTCAAGATCTTCTGAAAAGGACTTTCATATAATACAGATAATTTGTGAACTATACAGGGAAAACTTCAGCATATACAAAAGAACAGGAGGTAGACATAAAAATATAAAGCCATCTCTATATTTGATGGCTCAGATGAGCTTCACTAAACCTCAGCTGGCCAGGTACAAACTCTGACAGCTGCTGTTCACCAGAGCTGCTGAGGTACTGTGGGACCCCAGCTGAGTCCCTGTCTCATTTCACATTTCCTGGATCTCATTTCTGGGGAGTGTGAAGGGCTCAAGGTCACTAGCAAGAGGAGCTTTAAGAACTGCTGGCAAAGCAGGGAAATGTCTGACTCCGATGAGGCAGTGTAGCCCAAGGACTGCACAGGGCAGCACAAAGTCTTTAAGACATTGCCCCCACAGAGAAATACAGATTTTCTACCCATGTGTGTATACACATGAGGATGGGAGGTGACAGCAGATGGAAAATTTACTCTCTGTGAAGCTCCTGTCTCACTCTGGTGACTGCTTAGACAACAAAAGTGAACAAATCACCATCTCAGATGGCTAAAGCAGAGAACAAATACTTCAACTCAAACTTAGGGCTATTTATTTGGTAGGAGTAAATTTAAAACCATGACTGAGTTTTTCTAAGTATTTCTGTTCACTTTGGAGTTTTCACCAAATTAATTGTTAGGCCACAGAAATTTTCATTTCTTTTTTTCAGTGAAGCCAAATTTGATTGTTTTTCCCAAACTTCACCTGTGTTTTGAACATATCTGTAGAGAATAACTGGAGCTCTGAATCTATTGCATGCTTCTGATAAATTTAGTCTTGTTTTTTTCTATAGGTTTCACATTTCTTCGTAGTCTCTCTTCCTGAGCAAAAATGGATTGATTGCAAAAAAACTGGAGAGAGATTTTAAAATCAGTTAAATATGTATTCATACATTATCATACACTCTACATTATTGCTATTATAGGTATGTTTACATGAAATTAAAGAAAAAAATTGGACTGCGGGCACTGTTTTAGGGAAAAAGACAGACAACACTTCTTATTTTTCATTATTATAAGCTAAAATTAGTTTCCTTTTCATATTTCTGAGTGAAAAGGTGATTGCCCTAGTGAAAATGGAGAATAGTTACTATTAGTAACTTTGTGAAACACTAAGTTATTCAGCACTGGAATGACATAACGTATTTCATGTCATATAAAACTTACTAAAGTGCCTAAATGAAAAATACTCCCCAGGACTTTTTTTCCCTTTTAATATTTTATAGTACTACCACATGCACTTTTAAACACCCAATTAATTTTTATGAATGTTCTGATTTTTTTCTGAAAACAAACCCAAGGTGAATACATGTAGTTTTAAAAATGGTTACCTTCCATTGAATTTCTCCTGGAAAACTTCAGCTAATATAGCAAACCTCACATAGTGACCTGATTCACAGTATCATTTCTCTCAGATTTGTCTGTCATCAGTCATGAAAATTCTGTATAAAGAATGATTTGTTTATTTGTTTTCTTTCTGTTCCATATCCCAGTTTGAAACAACACAGCATATGACCAATCATAAATATATGTGTCTCGGCTTTGGATTGTTTTTTAAAATTTTTTTTTCTATATCACTCATCTGTATTTCCTCATTTTTCACGCCATTTAAATGACTTGCCTTCTACCTGGTTGCTGTATTTTCCCCTGTAACTGCCACAGGAACACCTGCTCTTGAATCCAAGCTTTCCTCAGGACAACGTACAGCTGGAAAACTGTGACTGCTGCTACCACAGATCAGTGCTTGCAGTATGCCCTGTGGCAGCAATTAAATTACTGCCTTTTGGAAATGAAAACTTCTCCCCAAGTATAATCTAGATCCTATAAATGTTCCTGCTGAGGGAAAACTGCAAAGGCTGCTTTCAAAAAGACCTCGCTGAAAGATTCATGTTCTTTTTACTTTGCACAATTCATCGTGCAAGGATAAGTTATGAAGATACGCTTTAGCAACAATTCCTCACATTAAAACCTTCAGACAGCTATGAATTGCACACATTAGGCAGGAAGATTTTTCTACATAATGTAAAATTTTCACAGTTCAGCCACATGTTGCAGAGCACTAGGAAAAGAGCTGTCATTTATTTAATCTCTGTAGATCACTCTGCCTCTTTATCTGAAGTGAGAGGAATTAATGATAGTCAGTCAGGTGCTATTAGAAAAGTTTCATTGCCTACATTTGTTAGTCCTCATTAAAAATACAGCTAAACTAAATGCAGAAAATCCTTTAACAAGCAATAACCATGTCAGACAAACTAATTGTTAAGTAATGGTCAGAATCCTAAAGCTCTTCAAGTATTGAGCAGTCCTTGGTAATGATGAGATAAGTATTTAAATACTTAAAAAATTCTCATTAATAACAAAAAAAACCGCATATGAGGTAAAAATATTCTGATCTCACTTCCTGCTATTTTTCTTCAGTAAATTCATTTGTAAAAGCTACCTGAAAAACTGAATTGGATATAATTAGTGAGCAGCACTTATCACTGTATAATGGCTTAAAATCAGTGCATGAGTACTGACTAACCAAAGCACTGTAACTCAGATAGGGAGGAAAGTGGTGAGCAAACCCAGAAGTTTGAGTATTGCTATTAATTTGATTGCATTATGACATTCCAAATCATCTATGCTTTAGAATTATCTTCCTTTATGAACAAAACATTTTGGTCATTGGTAGTTACTAAAAATCTCATGTTTCTGCACGTGCAAACTGTTTTGTAGGTTTTTTTCAACTACTTTGTAGGTAACAAGCAGAAATAAAGTTTGCACACCCACAGCTTCAGGCAGATGAAGACCATGAGGACATATTAGAGTCAAAAATGTTCAGCACGTTCAGAAAAAGCTTTGTAATTTTTCAAGTAAGTTTGCAAATGTTACTGGATAATACAATCCAGTAATACTAATAATATGGAAGTAGTTTGTTGCTGGCAAAAAATATAAAAAAGAGAAGTGGTCGATGACCTTCACAGATCTTGAAAGAAGAATGTTAATCTGCACATCCCAAGCAAAATCTTAGAAGATGCTCTTCATTAGAAGTGATAATTATCACTTCATGACTCATGACATTCAGAATTTATCATCAGCTTCCAAGCTAGCTGCATGTGTTATTGAGATGATTATCACTCTGACTGACACTGTGGAAATCTTTCTCTGGAACTGTTTACAGATTGCTGAGATACTAGCCAGTGAAGTGCATTTTGTTGGCACTTATTCAGCGGCAGAAACAGGAAAAGAGGTAGAAAATTAACAGAAATATTTCCTTTTTCTCTGTATGTCCACAACCAAGTTGTGGTGACCAAAAACTATTCAGCAAGTTTTGAGACAAATTTCAACAAATTGGTACATAGCTGCATTTCATATGCCACAGGAATGTTTTTATAGCATCTGATGTTTAAAGCACAGGACGAAACATTTTACCTCTGCTCTAGCACACCTTACTGTTAAACTAAAATTACATCTACACATTGAAGAAACTCCTTTGGTCAGGAGTAAGTGTACTGTAAGCAAAGCTGTCTCAGTATCTGTACAAATTAACAACCTGATCCAACAGCTTTAACTCTGACAAAGTTCCTATTGATGCACCTAAGGGAATACAAGGCAATTTAAGCAGCAAAATGACTTTTTGTCATTAGACACTATTAGACTTGAAAAAACAGTAAGTTCTTCTGGCCAATTTAGCCTTAGTAGGGCAATTTCCATGTTATATCAGCATTTGTGGCTCACTGATGCTCAGGCTGCTGAAAGTCAGATTGTGTGGAGGATGACTCCAGCTCTGGTCTGCCCTACCCTCTTCCCTATTTTGAACAAGCCTTCTGCAGCCCCTACCTGGGTAGGTGGAAACCAGAGCCCAGAGAGCTCTAGCTACATGTCCAGGCAGTGAAATCAGGATAAAGTCAGCCATGCACTCATATCTTTGAGTCTAGGGATGCCTGGAACTCCAGCTGGCTGTGAAGGCTGAATATAAGATCAAAATTAAAGTAATTTTTACTAATAAAAATTCCAGGTTACTATTTCTGAATATTTGTCCATGAAGAATTCTAAATCTCAATATGAATTTGAATTTTGCATTTCTCGTGCTGGGAAAAATAAGTAAGCAAATAAAGTAGTACTCTGAGTTTGAACTGGACTAAGCTTAATGAGCATAGAATCTGTTTCCCTATATGACAGTTTAGACTGGTTTTCCAAATTACTGATGTGTAGTAATGAAAACTTGTGAGTCTAATGAATTGAGGCACAACCTTCGCTATCATATTATGCCTTATACAGTAGGAAGCCACTTCTGAAAAAAAGAACCAGAATAAGAAAAATAAAATGAAATAAGAGTAAATCTTGGCAGTGACAGAGTGCACGTAACAAAGGGATTTAAAATAGAGGCTTACCCATTAAAAATTCAATCATGATGCATCTTTTTGCGCACTCACATGATAGGTACTTATTCATTGTGGGCCCAAATACTGATTTATCTACAAATTTGATTATGCAAAACTTTCTCTGCTACATAAGGCTTTTTTGGGTGTAATTTGTAGCTTACTGCAGCCCAAGTCTGTTAAGTTTTCTACAGAGACTCACACTTTTTCTCCCTCTTCTCCCAATATATTTAGTTCCATAACGAAATATTTTCCTGTCTGCATTTGCAAAATTAAACTAGTTTGTGGACTGAGCAAATGGAGTTCATAACTTCAGCCATGGTATGGGTCTGAAAGGGGAATACTTAAACCCTAGAGGATAGAGATCTATGATGTTTGAGCTGGATATAGGAAAAGAAAATGCTGATAATGATGATAATACAGGATGCTAATTGCAATGGTGCTTATTATGAACATAAATTCTTACTCAGTCCATAATAATATCAGAAGTTATTAATTATTTCAGGGAATACTACATTTATCCCAGCAGAAATCCCTTGCATTGAGTAAGAACGCCCAAACCACACATCTTCAAAGTCTAAAAAATGTCTTAAGTAGCTTGTATGCATCATGCATAGCATACACAAAACTGGGAATGTGCAAATTAGAAATTTAAGGAGAACGTTAACTGGGGATTCACAGAAAGTTTGGTGGTTTTCTCTTGCTAATTTAAACCTTTACACTCTACACTTATCACATTTGCACTCTGTACCGTACATCTCACACAATTATCTACACACTCATTTCAATACTAGAACATTACAGTTTATATCCAATTACACTTAACAATGTCTTATGCAGGATGAATAAAATGTTTGCATACAAGAAAGACAGAATATATGAAACATCTTCCATTGCCACAAAACTTGGAAAATCTAGTGTGATACTGCAGGCTTATCTATGCTGAGACAACCACAAAAAGACTTAATGCTACAGATATTTATGTTCAGCCTTTGCTTAAGTAATCTGGATAGTCTCTGGTAAATGGGACTTTATTGTTTAAAGTTAAAATGCTTTTTATAATCTTACATTCAGTGATAAGACTAAGAAAATAAACAAAAATAAAACACAATGTTAAGCTAATGTTAAGTTAGCTGAAAAATTTCAGTCTGCTGCTCAGGTGAGTGATCAGAGAACAGGCTGATGGGCACTTGAGTGATATATTGATTGAATGTCATGAGAAATCAATGCTGAGAAGCTCTTTCAGTATGTTTATACAATAATAGGTAATTTAGAATATCCTGACACACGTCAGGAACTACTAATGCTATTCCAAAATAACAGACATCCAGGTAAATTTCTAATTTATGAAAATAGGACTCCTGAGAAGACGAGAACAAGTTTCACCAAGTTCCTACCAACCATTATTTTATGCTAAGGCAGGAGTCTGAAAATATGACACTCAAAGGACACAAGATAAAACCAAAAAATAAGAAAGAGGAAGAAAATGATTAAAGCTGTTGTTGCTGGTAGTTTCCTTTCTTTTCACTCCCTTGGAGTAAATTTTTTTAAATAGTACATAGGCAATTTAGTTACCTACTGTCACTCATGGGAAGAAAGTCTCTGATGCTTTAGGAAAATTATGTTTACATGAGAATTTCAAACATCAGTGTTACATACCTGTGACAGTGAAAGAGTACAAGGAAAACAGAGGTTTGCTGTATAGATCAGATCTGTCATTAAAGTAGGTGATATGAAGAATGTATTTTCTTTTCAATTAGGTCATCATGTCTAACAGAAGACGTTACATAAATAAAATATATATTAATAAACATAATCTCTCTTTAAGGAAGTGAGCGGGATGAATTCAAGCTAGCAGTCTGTAATTTGAAGTGATATATGTCCAAGGCATTTACCAGCACACACTTTCAAAAAAAACCCTTCTAGGCATCAAAGATAGTAAACCAGTGTATTTTTAATTTCTTAGGTAACATAGTCCTGAAGTGACCTATAGAAGACAACTCATGATTCTCGTATTTAAACAATATAACCCTTCCCTTACATTTTGTAAAAATAATGAAGAGAAATTCAGTGCTTGCTAAATCGCAATAGCTCAAACATTTATAGACGTGAAAGACTTTGCATGAATATTGCTGTGAATAATTTAAGCAGCACGTAAAAATTTCAAGGATTGAATAAGGACCTATTAGAGTAAAAGATCTTTTGCTACCAATGTTAGCAAAGGAAGTTCCATCCTTCGTGATGAAAATAAACAGAATTATGCAGAAGAAAACCAGTCTTTGAACAGATTGCGTGCGATCCAAGTTTATGAGCAATCTGCTATAGAGATTGGGTTAGCAGTGTTTTACAGACAAAATAAATACTGTGCAAATTTGTTCCAAGGATGGTCATAAACCACAGAATGAACACAAAGAACACAGTTACTTCTTGATACAGCCAGCTCCCAAGAAGGAACTCTCCTCTTGTAGTTACACAAATATCGATGGTCCTTCCTCCATACCTCTGAGGCAGCACATCTAAGCTTTCCTTGAACTTGTCATTGTCTAAGCTTTCCACTGAACTTATCATGACATCATTTCACAGTTACTCCACCTCCCAACTAACTGGAAATAAAAGAAATTCAGTATCTTGCTATAGAAACCATGTCTGATATGAATGTTTACACATGTTACAAGCTACTGAAATAATTTCTTAAACCCTACCCTCACAGCATATTTTAAAGAAACAAGACAAAACACAGAGATATGGCATAATTACTTAAAAAAAAAAAAAGACAAGTTTGCCTTAAAGCTTAGAGTAATTGGATGTTATCAAATGTACTTAAAATGCAAA
Organism: Thryothorus ludovicianus; assembly: GCA_013397245.1. Classification (NCBI taxonomy): domain Eukaryota; kingdom Metazoa; phylum Chordata; class Aves; order Passeriformes; family Certhiidae; genus Thryothorus; species Thryothorus ludovicianus. Next base: position 669,279 of record VZTB01016568.1, read on the forward strand.
TTGATTTCAAAACCAAATAAGAAGGTGGCTTTTGGGATTCACTTTGAATGCTTAAGATTTACCCATGTGTGAAATTTTGAGTTTTAGTCCTCAAGCAATGGACTTCTCATAGAAAACATGAAGTTTCAACAATTTAGTACAAGAATCATAATGTTTCATAATTAAGGGTTTTTTTCTAAAACTGCAAAATAACAAAAATTCAATAACTGAATTCTTGGAAAGGCAGGAAGCCCTGAACAATGCTGATAATATCTATTCTACAAAAAAAAAAAAAATATCTCTTTTCTTTGCTTTAGTAGCACTAGTTTCTCTATCATAATTATTTTTCACTGACCTTTAGGACAGAGTAAACATTCAGATCTTTTACTGCAGGCACTAACAATCTGGAATTCCCAGAAATGCTGAAGGAACTCAGCAGCTTTGAAATGCTTTGCCTTTTACAGAAAGACAGTCAACAATCATGATCAATACTACTTACACTTTGCTGTCATAACTGATGCAGGGTGTCTTGAGGCCTTAAGCTGCACCAGGAGAGGTTCAGATTAGACATTTGAAAAAAAAATATTCACTGAAACAGTGGTTTGGCTTTGGAACAAGCTGCTCAGGAGATGGGGGAGTCACTGTCTGTGGAGGCATTCAAGAGGTGTCTGGCATTAGGCGTGATTTTGGTGGTGCTGGGTTGGTGGTTGGCCTCGATGATCTTGAAGACCTCTTCCAGCTTTGATAATTCTGTAATTCTAAGGCTACTGAAACAACTTGAAAATATGTTACAATATGCTATGTTGGGATGAGTAGCAGCAGCAAATGATTTAGACAAACTTCTGGCACAAGAAGAACTGCACATGCTGAAAATGACCCTCAATCTAGTAATTTATAATGGCTAAACTCACAAATAACATCTACTACAAGCTTTTCATAACATGATTTAAGTGGGGGAAATAGTCTTAAACTCTCAAATCTCAGATAAAGTCATTTTACTGAGGTCAACAGCAAACCTCCTACAACTCAAGACAAAGACTTCTACCTCCTTATTCAATTTCAGATCATTTACACAAACATACCCTGCAATAATTCCTATGGGTCAAGGGGGCATATGGTTTACCCTTCTACTACGTACAGAAGTCAGTATTACAGTTCAGAAATTGATTTTTGTCTTGTAAGGCCAAGGCTGTAAAAAATGCACAAATGATCTCATATTTATAATAGGCTAGTAGTATTCTAAAAAAAAATTATTCTTATTATGTTAAGAATTGTTTTATTTTGTTGAAATTAGTACTGCCTGCTCTAATCTCTTACTGAAGCACCATTCTGGGCTCTTCTCAACAAAACTGCTGCTGAGGTCCAACAGTAGAGTTCTGAGCTTTTCACTGGTTTGTAAAAAGTCTCTCCCATCATACAAACAAAGAAATAGAAAAATCCATTTGTACAAAGCTGCATACTCCTGTGCCGAGTCTGTATGCAGCATGAGGGACACAAGGACGAACAAAGGTGGTCTCACAGTACATGGGTGTTCTCACGATACAGAAAGTTGTGCATACACACTTGCTCTATCATGCTCTCACGCTCTACAGACCTCCCTTGCCAGAACTCACACCAATTAGATGGTCTCCTGCCTAGCCTAAGAAAATACCAGCAGAAGTTTTTAAAACTGCACTTTGGGTTCCCTACAGGGAAGAAAAAACCATATAGATAAAACCTAAAATAATTTTGCTCTGAAACCAAATCCTATTTGCCACTTACTTTGGGATCTTAATGAAGAAATACAAAAATATCATTTCCAGCCAAGTGGCTTTTCCATTTCTTATTTACTGCAGATTCAAGATTTAAACACGTTGTCTTGTCAAAACTGAGCAGCAACATTAATCACGAGCTATAAATATGAATACCTGACTAAAAATTCCATTTTTTTTTCCACACAACCTATTTGCAGTATTTTTGTTACTAAGCAACAAAATGAACAAAATTCTTCTATTATCCAAAACACTTGCATTATTACCAAGGTCGCCTTAACACAACTTTGTTATCTCAATTGCTTCACTTGCTGAGCATGTGGAGCAGCAGATTAGGGATAATTAGACAAAGAATGAATGAAACTCCAGTGCAGTCACATCCTGAGATGCAAATAAAGTATTGATTGTGATGATTCTACTAACAGCCATTTAATATGCATAGCTGCTAAACATTTGAATTGATATGACTTCATTCTCAATATGTTGTTGAATGTATTCTGGGTTCTGGCTGAGCAAACAACGTTCAGCCTTTATGACACCGCATAGTTATTAAACACAATTAAGCAATGCAGAAAAAATGTGAAGGTTGAAGGAAGGCTCACCAGGGCAGCTTTAAATATGCCCAGGTTTCTCAGGCAGGATGAAAGGGAAAAAGGAGGCAAAGCGCCTTTCCAACATGTACACCCATCTGTGGCATGTAGCATTTCTCAATATACTTTCCAGTATAAATCATGAATATGTTTTAATATTGGAGAAGAAAAGAGTGTGCAAGCTAGGGAAAATCCGTGATGTCCCTATCAGAGCACTGTATAACATGATTGTGTGCCAACAACTGTGTATATACTAGTGTTCTGAGGGAGGTTAAAATTGACTCCCAAAAATGTTTCAGAAATGTTTTTGCCTTTGGTTATATACAATGCAGGTAACATAAAATACTAAAGTTAACCTAGATTTATATTCATGTAACTCAGTGTTGAATTTTCTTAAACTCCAGAGGAATTGCTTCTCAAGATTAAAAACTGGTTTTCTCAAGCAGCTTAAGAAATATTTTATAGCACATTACTCAAAGGAGAGGTACAGAGGAGAAAGGGAGAACTGCTATGTATAATTGAGAGTACAGACATGTCTATCAAAAAATCACATGAAGTCAAATATTCCCAAGATAGTAAGGCTAACACCTGCAATTTTATGACTCTTAAATAAAACAGATCAAATTTTCATACACTGTACTCTAACATAAATCTAGATCAACCACAGTGCCCAAAGTTCTGCCTTCCAATAACGTCTTTGAATCTAAGCCAGAAGATATAGCAATATAAATGAGATCATATCCCATTCTGCTGAGTGGTCAAGACCTTGTTGCTCATCCAAAAATCTCAAGGGCAAAACCAAGAAAAATAATGTACTGAAAATCAACAGGGTAGAGCCTGGCTCGTCCTCATTCTAGTAAACAGACTTCAAGACCAGATACTGGAAGTTAATCTGAAAGGCCTAAAAACACAGTGGCTTTTAAAACTGAGATTCACTCAGGTTTATGGGAAACTTGGTGTGCACTTGCTTAGGCCACTCTGCAAACAGACCCTGCACTATCTAGTTTCAAAACAGAGACCACTTCTGCACAATAGAATTGTGCTTGTGTGGACTTAATGCTATGACCACAACTGCAGCACAGCTTTTGGTGCACATTGGATGTACCTGGCCTGCTGAAACCCAAGTGTCTCAAGCATATGCCTCAAACTCCTGCAGAGTTCAGAAGCACCAGAACTGCTCTGCTCTTTAAGCATTATAACGAGTTTTATGTATTTCTAGAGGAGCATGGGCCTTAAAAGAGGAGATGTCAGCCCACTGCATTATTGGCACACTGTGGTCTCTCAGGCACTGTGCCTTTCAGAACAAGAAGATGCTGAGTGCACATCACAAGTGGGATTTTGGTCTATGACAGACGAGTGAACTCAAGGCAGTAAAGGCACTTGGGAAACTTTCTGATACCCCATCACTATGGATGTTTCAGACTTACTGTAAGCTCTGCAACAGATTTATCAATGGTGCCATGTGCTCTTTTTGTCCAACATCCTCAGAAGTAGCACTGAGAAAGAATTATTCAGGTTTGAGAGTTTAGGGGCTAGTGACAGCTGGGGTGAGAGGCATATTTTGATTCTGACAAAAACAAAGCCAGGAAAAGAAGCAGAAAAAAGATACAAAGCAAGGATTTGATAGGTTAGGGAATGAAGGACTTCAGAGCAGAAAGCTGAGGACAAGTGCCTTTGGTACAGAGTGACAGGATGTATGCCACAGATCTGTTTGTGTGTGTTTATCTGAAAAAAGTTAGAACACAGAGGTTCTTGTATGTTAGTTTGGATTGGGCTTTTTAGAATTAAGGCAGTATCAAGTAAGATTGAGTTCAGTCACTAAAACACAGTTCACGGCATGTGAGTCCTGCAGTGGAGAGACAGAGCCAGCACTATTCTGGCCGGTGTGTATTTCCAGTGGTGAGCAGGCAGGTGACACAAGCTGTGGCAGATGAAGCAGAGTTCCTTCAAAGGGAGCTGATACCATTAGTGGTGTGATAAGAGGCTGGTGTGGTAGGAGAAATAGTCTGACAGCAGTTTTTATCCAGCGATATTTTTTGCTGGCTAAGGAAATAGCAAGAATATTTTACTAATTTTCTGTGAAATGATTTAGTGTTTTTTAATTTCACCAACACAGCTTATCACAATTTGAACGGAAATAACTAGTGCGAGCTAAAACAGGGATCTTCTAAACTTTCCTGTGTTGACACTGCAAAACTCCCAGGCAAAGACTTAGGATAACTTCGAGCTACACTAGGGAAACAATTGTTATCTTGCCAGGAGGAGAGGAAACATCAAACCCTCCTTGTGATGTCTCCTGAGGGAGGTGTCCAACACAGAAGTGAAGGTAAGGTTGCAGTTTCCTGTCAAGAATTCAGCTGCTGATAATTAGGAGATATTTGAGTTATAAACCTGAGAGCAAAGAATCAGGATATCAAAAAGGAAACAAAACCTCAAGAAGTCCAGCTGCTCTCTGGGCGGTGGAAAAGACCTGGTGTTCAGTACTCCTGACTTCAAGACTAGAGAGATCATCTTCATCAGTACACGCTTCAGACTAACACCTTGCACAGCATGAAGTCTCCTTCCCATAAATAAAAATATAAACTGCTGAAAACCATTGACAACAACATTTTGGCTCTAAACAAATGTAATACCTAACACCTCAGTCCAACAAATCCACTTCAGTTAGCTTTCAAAGCTGTAAACCACACTTGGCCGTAAGTTATGATTATAGAGTGTTCAACCAATTCACCAGACTCATGCCAATAGGTCCTTCAAAGGGAGAAATATTGGCATACGCACATTTTGATACTGTGAGAGCAGTGTTTTTGAAAAAAAAAAATGCAAGTCTTTTAATTCATTGCTTTTATGATAGTGATTTGAATTTCAGAATGATTTAACTGCACAGAAATAACTCTTTAAAAGTACTTATTGAAGAAAAAATTAATTTTGATAGCATGTGCCACAATATTGCTTGAGAATGATAAACTGGATGGCAGGTTTAAAAAAATATATCCACTGCTGTCAGACTAAAGAATACCGAATATATGGACACTTCTCAAATATTTCTGTAAACAACATATACATAGTTCATTGAACAAGCCACTATCACTTTTAGACAACCCATGTAAAAGAAAGATCTTTGGTCTTGACGTATAAAAATAGATATTAAGAAAAGACCCACGAAGACTCCTCAATAAAGTATACATGTCTCTGTCTTGGACTACAGTCCTGAATCCACCTAAATATTTGTAGCACCCAAGTAGCCAGTAATGAATTTTTCAAGGCTCCCAGCACTGTTCTTATCTGTGTGCATGTGTGAGCTTGCACATGCTATATCCAGCTATATAGCAAAGATCTGCTTTGCCTGATAAAGGGTCACTATTTCACATCCTGCTGTCAATATTTCATAATAAAATATCCATTGGATAAAATACGCAACCAGTCTGTAGAATAAAATCTTCCACTTCCATAGGGAAACTACATTATATATTGTAACTCACTTAACTTCCCTTCCCCTGGCAAGTATAATGGCATCATTTTCACTCCCACATTTACCATACTTTAAAAGAATGGTCTTGGCCGTTCGTGTTGCAACAAAGCATGTCACTCCAAAGGCATGCAAACAGGCACTCGTAGCCTGCCCAAGATAACGAAGGGATGTTACACAGATCCCTTAAACAGAAGTTTCCTAGCAGAAGCAGAGGGCTGTACACTGGCTCTTCGGAATGCCACTTAACAGCAGCAGTCCCTAACTGTGCAAACATGCATACACATGAACACTGAAGTCATTAAATGCCCCAACAGGGAGAGAGAAAACACTCTCCAAGTATCTAAAAAGGATGCTGACAGTGTCTTTGTGTCTCCATCTATCTTAAAGGGCTTTACCCTCAGGAGGGATAATTCAGCCATAGAGCATGTTTAAAAATTATCATACTCTCCCCTGGAGAGATTATTTCCTACAATATGAAATACTTTACATTTTCATCCTGGTTTAGCCCCCTCCTCCCCCCAGTATATTATTTATTAATGCATTCTGCAGATATGAGCCACAGAATCTCTACCAACTTATTTGCTGGGCTGGCTTTGTTTCAAGAAGCAATTCTGCTGAATTGCAATACAATAAATGCTGTTCAATCATTCATAGCTGCCTTGGCTTTCCACAGCTAGCAAGAGTGAATAGACAAAAGCACCAGCTTTGTGACCACACACAAGAAAGCAGTCTTACACTTCTGTTCTAGATTATAATGACTTTTTTTTCTGAATTATTTTATATGGTACTGATTAGACTACACCGTGACACAAAATAGCAATAAAATAACTGGTTATTCTAGTAGCCTTTAGCACTCATGGCTCTATTAAGTCCATGTCCTGTAGCAGTAATTAAAAGTTTGTCATGGTGTTTTCAACACTTTGAGTTGTACACAAACAAATAATTAGCTTGGATAATGTTTCTGGTAGCCCTTTCCCTTGTGTTACTGCTTGCAATTTAGCTAAAAATCTGACTTTTCCATAACAGTAAATATTGTGCTGTTAACAAAACTTTGAGATGCAAAAGGAACACTGTGGAAGCTATCAAGTGGCAGCAGCTCAGAAGCTTGGTATAAAGACAATGGGAAACACTGAGCCACTCAGGCTCAACATATTTTATTTTGCTAGCCATTCACTTTGGTTCATCCTTTTCATCTGTAATAGATCACTCTAAAAACTGGTGCTTCGTGCTACTGATGCAAGACCAGCAATAGAGAAGAAAACAAAATAAGAAAATTATAGTTATATAGTACTGTCAAATACATTTTCTGGACATCACTCATTTAAAATATTCTTCCTGATTCTTCCTGCACAACACATGGACACAAAGCCTATTAAAGGACCTGGCTATGCAAATACCTACAAAAACTAATAGCACAGACATTGTGTATGAAGTATATGCAAATAAATCCAAATCCATAAAAAAGTCACCTGCTTTACCTCATAAATCCTATGTGAAATCTTTAAAAGGAATTGAAATTCATTAACATATTGATACTATTTATACAAAGATAATAAATATCTGAAAGGTGGAAATTTTGAAGTCTGTGTTTTCAGTTTTGTACTCTCCCCTGGTCCTTCTCCACAAGCTGCTTTCCAGCAGCTCAGCTAGCTCCCAGCTTGAACTGATGCCTGGGGTTATTCCTTCCCACGTGCAGGACCACACATTTGCCTTTGCTGAATTGCAGAACAGTTCTCTGTCCATTCTCTGTGTTTGTTTGTTTTTTTTTTTTTGTTGCTGTTGCTTGTTTTGGCTTTTTTTTTTTTTTTAATTTCATCAGGTTTCACAGTATATATTTCATCTACAACAAACCTGATACCTCATCCTTAAAATCATCCTGGTCTGTGTGAGAAGGTATCTAATGTTCCTGCTCCATTCAGAGTAAACAGACATCTAGAAGACAGACAGCTTCTTAAACTGACTGACTGATTACTGATCTCATTTCAAAAGACATGCTCTTCCTAAACAAAAATCTGTCAGGAAAGCCAAGAGCAAAACAAACATTAACATAGTAACAGCAGACAGAAAGCATGAGAAAGCTCCAAGTCCATCATCAGATGAAGCTGTCATTCTTATGTAAGCAATTCTTACAACAGAATTGAACCAAGAAAATATGGTTAACTCACAAACCATACCAGTGGGTGGTAGGTGGGCATGGGGGCAGAAGTGGCATGTCAGGTGATTCATAGTGCGAATTCAGGTTTGCAGTGCTATTAAAAAACTTCAGAATTAGTAACAGAGCACAAATATCAGTACTGGCTTACTTCTGCCACCACCTGCATGTCTTGGACTTGCTTCCAGGCGCTCTCTGTTTTCAAAGCAGGATTTGTTTCAAGTAGTGGCACTGAAGTAGAAAATGGTTGCTAAAATTCAGTTAAAAATCAGAGTTTTTACTCAAAATTATTCCTCCCCCACAAAAAAACACCAAAAACACCTTAAAAATATTTCAAATTAAAGTGAACTTCTAAACTGCATTTCAAATGCAATCACATCTTGAAAGCGCCACCAAGACTCTGGAATTAACTTTTCCCATATGTATCATGTAGACAGATTAACTGCAGCAAACATTGATTGGCTGCACTTTTAATTTTGCTCATTTTGCTTGTAAACATTACAAGTTTAATCTCAATTTTTGATACAGCTCACTTTCTTCTAATTACAGTATTACAGCACAAATAAAACTGAAAATATTCCTCAAATCAAATTGAAAACCCAGTTCAAAGTTGTCTGGCAATTTTACAAAAGTCTGATCCATAAAAGTCTCCAAGAGACTTGCTTGCTAAAGGAGTGATGCATACAGTGCTGTGTGAAATGCAGGATTTTTTCCAATCAGTTCTCCCTCCAAGATATTTTTGTGGGGTTTTTTTGTTTATTTGTTCTGGTTTTGTTTTTGTTTTGTATTATCTTTAGCTTGCAAGTTGTTGTTGTTTGAGGACAAAATTAGAGACTCGCAGACTGCTGTCAATTCTGCCCCAGCTAGTTCTATCAACTATAAAGATTCTTCAACTATTTGTAACAATTTCTTGCTGAAGAGTAAAGATTTTTCTCTATTGTTGTAGTTAACTGAAGGTTCATGCCTCTGCTTGTCCAAATTTGCAAAAATACAGAGACTTAATGACAGTGCAGTATTAAGGAGGAAACCATTTCCATTTTCATAGAACATAAAGGAAACACTTATTTGTTCTTATTTGTGCCCAAATGAAGCTATGAAATGGCCATTACTGTTTCCATGGCACACTTGCTTTTAGCTCTTTCTGATTATTTAGTCTCAAGAAGAGGTTCAAACACAGGCAAGGAACCTTCAGTGTTATTGAATGCTCAAAGTCCTTCAGTTCACCAATAAGCTGGATTCATCATTCAGAACTTCAACACTGTTGGAAATGAAAGAGAGATCTTGTAAAACCTCATATTTCAGAAGAAATATGAGAAGTGAGCTATTCTTCTGGCTTGGAAGGCATTATAGTAATGCAGGAAACTTTTATTTGGTGGTATTTGGAAACATTATATTTTCCTTAAAATTTAATCATTCACACTGCATTTCTCCAGATCAATTCTTTCAGGAAAAGGATTGAAAAATCCACAGATGATAAAGTTGAAAATCACCTTCCTAACAGATATTGGCCTGGAATAGAAGAGTGTACTTACACTTAGAAAAGACTGAGATTCAGCACACAATATGAGATTCAGCACACAATATGTGCTAGTCCTTTTATGGTTCAATAGTTTGTGAAAGAGATGATGCAAGAGCTATTCAAATGGAAGGCTTTATCACTCATAGGTACATTAGGGTAGTGTGAGGGGAAAGTGAAGCACTGGGAAGAGTGAACCCCAAACACAAAAACATATGTTGTTCACTGGTCACCACAGAATTGAGCTAGAAGCCCTTCCAGAGTTTGGCAAAGTTTCAGATATGTGGAAATTGTTTGAAGAGGTCATGATCTGCCTTAGACATCTGCACAGAGGGGAGTGACAAGTCTCTAGGTACATGAAAAGCTATTTGTAAAGGAAAAGACCATCTCAAAGTCATGGTAGGCAAGATAGAACAAAACGGGCCTAACGCCTTGCAGCAACGTAGAGTAACATTAGACTGTAGCAAAAGCTTCCTCACATAAAGGATGGCTCAGGAAAGTGAAGACATTTTCTTCATAAAACCACAACAGACAAAAATACATCATGAATCATGTCTGTATAGGTATCCGACAACTTCTCCCGCATGAGTGATTTGCCTTGTGCTTGATCAGCCTAAAAATATCTGTAAGGTTTACAGATTTAAGATTTAAAGCTGCTTATCTTCCCAGAAGGCTGAAGAAGAAATTTCACAACTACTATAATTCGATCTGACTGAAAGCAAAAAACAAGTCTTTTTAGGTCGCCAGTGAAAAAAGAGCTCCCATTTCTTCCGGTTTACAGTGGAAAAACACCCTAGGGCAGCAAGTGGTGGTCCAGGAGCCCCTACATGCTCTTTTCATGAGCTCAGTGGGACACAACAAGCCCCTCGGCCTGTAATCTCCTGATTCTTTCCAGTTTTAGGAGACCTTTCTTTGGGTAAGTTTTTGCATTAGAAAACTAATTTGCAGATCAGAACAGTCATCCTCTGTAATCCCCATGAGCCACTATGTTGAACACATATCCTTCCTGCCATCCACACGTCCTCAGCGGCTCCCCTGCAGCTGGGAAAGTTGTGCAGGCTTCCTCTGGCACCCCTGCTTCCACATCCCTCCACTGAATGTAAATGGAATCTCTCCACAACTGACTGAAGGCAGGTGAAAAGTATGTGGTGCAGGATATTCTATGACTGAGAGTGCCATTTCATATTTATCTCCATAAATAATTATCAAAGGGCATTTTAACTACTATATTTTAATGCCAGATATTCATGGCATTTTTTTTTTTCTGAGATAAATGCCAAAGACAGCAATCAGATAAACCAATCAGTGAGCATACCCACAGCTCTATTTATGAGTATAAAATATACAGTTGCTGTCTTTACAGAGAAAATCTGGGATTTCTTTATTTGTGAGCTAGTGAGTATGTGACAGAATTTGTCCTCAGATGCTTCCTCACAGCCTAAGGAAACTAACAAAATCTGACATTCTTTGGTATCTGGTAGCTGCTAGCCAAAGAATAAACCCCCCCACCCTCTCAAGCAGTTTGTTCAGCCTGCAGGATGAGCCACAGATATGAGTTCAACAAGTCTATCCGAAAAATGATTAAACTGCTCTGTTCCTGTCTCAGATTGAACAGGTACCACAGCACAAAAATAGCTTTGGCGGTAATGGAATCTTGGGCCAAAGGAACAAATACTTCAGGAGTTCTTTAGCTTTTTATCATGTAAAAACCTGTGTCAGGGTTATTAAACTTTGGTTCTCCAAACATTTGCTTGTTTTCAATACGAGAAATTCACAAGGTCTTCCTCTGACCAAAACTGAGTCTTCCTCTGACCAAAACTGACTCCAGAATAATAATGGAACATCCTAAAAAAATGCTTTGCAGGGGAAATTATACTTTCACTTGACTGATTAATAAAACAGTACCTTTACCCTATATAAGCTCACCTCTGTAGCTTTAGAGTTTTCAGATGACTTTGTGGTCTGTACATGGTTCCTGATTCAAGAGACCAGAGAGTTCCACTACCTCCTTATTTCCCCCCAGTTTTCAATATATTACTTCTATAGCCTAAAATCAGGCCTCAGAAAGGAACTGCAATGAAAAATCAAAAAAATGCAATTGTCCTATCAGAGAGGAATGACAAACTCAGGCTATATATGAACATTTAACTAACAAATATTGAATTTCAGAGCCAGATACTTGTCATTCATTCCTATCACACCTTTGAAATTCATACAGAACAGTTTGTTTAAGTTAAAGGAGGTTAAATTAACTGAACTTGAAATACACACCTTTTACTAATGTGTATCTCACTCCGCATTTATTTTTTTAGCCACTGAAAATTATACATAGTATAACTTTATTTGTTTTTCTTCACTGCCAATCATTCTCTTTCTAAAATAGAAAGAGGTATCATATGTGGCTTTGACACAATCTGTCCTGAATTTGCTCTATTTTTTTCCATTAAGATCTGGAAAAGATCATACTGTTTATTCAAAAGCATATCAGATAAGTTTTACATGACAGAGACCTAAAAATGCTAGAAAAATATGTAACTATGGGCTTAGAATTCAAAACTATCTGGTCAAACTGGAGAGACGATCTGAAGAAAAAGGGATTTCACTTAAAAAAGGAAAGTCTCAAACAGTGAGGGGCAAATAAGCAGTTGTACAAAGACTAAATAGGAAACATTTTCCTTCATCTAGCATTTCCTTAAAGCAATTCCCCAATTCCTAGTAGATCAGAAACTGAATATAAGTAAGAAAGACTAAACTATTATGAAAAGACAATCATTATAGTAGTGAAAAAATATAAGCATATAAGACTTGTATAAATGTTAGTCCTCAAAATAGGGAGAAGAAATCCATAAGCTGCCTTCAGCATTGACACAATCCGAGGTAAAACGATGTGCCCACTCTTGGGCACAACCTATTGTGACCAGTATCTGTCAACTGGAGTGGCTCCAGAAAACATAAATGACAACAATTAGAGGACTAGAAAACACGAGGAAAGATTATATTAATTGAAACTAAAGTTGGAAGAGAATGCTCTTTCTTTTTACCCGTGGTGGGTAAGAGAAGAAGGAATGTGTTTGATGTGCAACAGAGTAAATTCAGTCTAGAAGTACTGAATGAGAAATGGGAAATATTGAAATGGGAAGCAAATACAGAATAAGCAAACATAAACAATTCTGGGAGAGCACCACACAGGCAAGTTAGCCTAACATCTCTCAGCAGGGACACAAGCATCCTTGAAGTGGGAGACAGACAGATAAGATATTTTCATGAGGAACCTTCCAATCCTGCTATCCATGATTTGCTATGGGTTTATACATTAAAGTCTGACAGAACAGACTTTATATCCCTGTATTTGACTGCAACAAACCATCACATCAGACACATTACAGCAAGGAACTGAGATATTTGCATTTGGAACTGCTATAAAAAGTTCAGCTGACTACCAGTTGCAATGACAGTTGCAATCTTATTAAATACTAGTAATCCTTCTGGACTAGAAAGTTGATTTATAATATATGTGTATTTGCATATCTGTCTACTGCACCTCACAATAGTTTGTGCTCATTTCTGCTTTGTTACTTTGGCAGGTTCTGTCATTTTCAATAAATCCTCTGATCTCTGTTGCTAAATTCCTGCTCTTGAAACCTGCATTGTTTTTATTTAATTCTATTTGATTAGGATGTTGGGTGAATACATTGACTAATAACTATTACAAGTTCCAACATCACAGTGAAGGGACCACAGAAAAGTTCACATTCAGGGGAATAAAAGAGTTGTTTTAGAAGCAGAAGAGTTCTTACCATTTAACAAACACTTTACATAATACAGATCACAAAATTTTACTCAGGGATTTCCTCTTCCATGTCTAAAATGGTAGGAATGTTCCACTTCCAGGGCAAACTGAACTTGGATATCCAATGTCCATATGCTGCTATGCATGCAATCAGAATTGTGCCAATTGTAACGTTGCTTAGCTGCAAATTTGCATTTGAGTTCATAATAATGGATGGACAGAACTGAAAAAGAACAAGATGGAGCCATGGAAGTTTATATGCATTACTTCCACTGATGCACAGACTATGGCTAGCATGTTTCCTGTTGGAGTTTTTCCCTGACCCTCTCTGTGTGTTTTTTTGTTATTGCCAGAGTTGTCATGACCACAGAAATCTGGAATGGGAAGGTAGTCCCAGTGGACTGCATCTGACATGTGACAAAACCACGAGCAGATCCAAGCCTTCCTTCACTTTAAAGTTGAAAGTGGGGAGCTTCAAACACCTGAGGTGCTCTTAAGTGGAACCTCAAGCACCTGAGGATGTGTGTTGGTTTAGCATGGCACTGGTGTGTTATACAGGAGGTTAGGCTGCAGGTAGCCTTTGAAACAAGGCTCAGAGTGACACACAGCTCACAGTCTGAGTCTATACTAATGAAATAATGCCAAAGTTTTTAATCAGATCAGCTAAGGATTGGTGATAACTATGTTCTTAAATTTTTCGAACCTTTAAAACCATCCAACAGCTCTCAAACTGCATAACAGGATTAGTCTTGGTCCTGGGTACCTCCCAAACCGTGTCTGGGAACTGTTTCATATGGTTGGTTATCTCAGTCTAAAGCTGTACCAGGAACCCTGCTACAAATTTAAAGTGTTTATCCATCTAGATCACTGAGTTGTAATTTTCATACAAGTATCTGGCACTGTTCAGCTTGCAGTTACATCTCTTGTGAAAAATACTTCAGATATCACTTAAAAAAATTAAGAGAAACAGCCATCTACACCAATAGATCTTTTGACATTGTTCCCAATTAAGTTGAGTTTTCTGCTCTGCTTAAAACAAAGTGGTATCAATTCCAGAATTTATAGGAGAAAAATCAGTGTTTTTCCACATGTAGGCAAGCTGAGATTAGCTGTAATCAAACTTGGAGATAGTAAGTGGAAAACAGTTAGGTGCACATTCCTATAAAATCTTTCTTGATCTTCTGAATGTACCAACAAAAGTAGGAAGTTCAATTCATTAATTATATTTATTCTCCTTCTCTTTCAAAATCCAAGGATTTGGATAGTTACAGTTTCTTCAGCTATGAGATATGGGTACAGAATATTTTTTCCCTTAAAGGAGAATGTAATTATTTTGTCAATAACTGCCTACAAAAACAGCCACAAATTTCCTCCTCCAAAGCAGTAAGAAAAGTGAAACTAATTTTTCTTGTCATAAAAAGACACATTCTGTACAAAACAGTATAGGAAAAGCAATACATCTTAATATACTCTGGAAGCAAAGCATCTTTATACCACCCATTTTCAGACCACAGAAATACAGGATACTTAAGAGAGCTTTTGTAAGGCACGCCAGTGTGTAAATATTGCAATGCAAAGCACTAATGTCTTGTCAGACCAGGTTTGGATCTACTGCGGAATTCAGAGCAAGATAAGGTGCAAGTGCCCCATCTCACATTCAGATTTTCCATGCAGCTCTCCAGTGTGGAGAGCTGGGTTCCTGTCTGACAGATTTCCCAAGTCCCTCTCAGTTTAGTCACTACTGCAGCGTGAATAACACATTGCAGCTGTCTTAACTGAACATGTGTTCTCAAACTTCTCAACACCCAGTTTGCCACACCTTAACACACTGGAGTGAGACAGTTAAAAGACAGCTCTTCATACTGGGATCATGGCAAAAGTGATTCAGCACCTGAAGGATTTCACTTGGAATGTTTTAGAGGCAAAGAAAGAAAGAAAGACCTCCACTCCATTTTGATTCAGGTGACAGAGACAGAAGAAAGTGTGCAATAACAGAACAAATTAATGTGAAAATTCAATAACTTAATAAAGAAGTGTTAGTTAAATGAACTTTAAATCCCTTTTGAATTGTCTCTTCTAAATTGTGCATCTTGCACAAGAAATTTACAGTCGTGCTTGTTTTGATTTTTTTTTTCCTTGTGAATGAACTATTATTACATTGCTGTTTTTAATGGTACTTCATGCTGCCAATTAAGTGACATAGTTAGAAAATTAATTGCATAAAGCCAACTCCAGCTTTCCTTCATGGTCACTATTGAACTTTGCTATATCCCCAGAAATAACAACGTGCAGCCAGAGACATCAACCCTATGAAGGGTGTTGTTTTCAAATAAGGATGAGGGAACAGGTCAGACTGTATAAAAATGATCTGAAGCAATTTTCTAAAATCACTGACATGGTAAGCCTGGAAAGATTTACCAAGATACATAATTCTTACACTTGATTGTCTGTGCTGTTTCTGTCAAAGTCGTGTTTCATGGACTCAATACCTGACCACATAGATTTCAGGATCTTCATGATTAGAAATATCCAATTAGTTTTTTTTCTTAGAGAAGTAAAACAAAAAAAAAAAGAAAAAAAGTGCTTCCAAATATGGGAATTTATAGGTACTTGTGAAGAGTTTGTATACTAGTAAGCATATTTAAGCTTGAGTTATATGAGTGTGATGGGAAACAGTTGAAGTAATTATATTTTTTTTCAGGTGAGTTAGACCTTGCTTGTTTTGAAGTCATGGTGAGGTTTTCTTTTCAGCTAGAACTGCTGAACTGATTAAAACAGCCTGCAACTCCTCTTTGTGTATATAGGAGCCCTAAGATCCATTAAAGACTTCACAAACACTTGGAGCTGGTAGCTCCAAAAGAAGCAATTTGCCCACTCTTTCACCCCACCACTTAATCTTGTTCCTCTCAAGCTAGTTATAAATCAGATTGCAGAAATCCAGGTCAAAACTACCTTGTTTATTTATTTATTTTTATGCCATTTTACTTTTATAAGCATTAGAGAATTAATCCTGATGGCAAGGCTGGAGATCAGGGAAGCTGATGATTTTTTAGCTAAGGAAAAGGAATGACTTCTAGACAACCAGAAATGTGCCAAAATTAGGCATGAAAGGAAGTCAAGAATTTAATCAGTTGCCTAAATGCCCTCTCTTTTAGTAGCATTTTCTTCACAGGAAAGTGTAATTAACTCACTTATCCATCAATTAAATTATTTATTTTCAGAATTTAAGAGGTTTTCTGCTTAAGGACAGCCAGATTTATGAATTAAATTATCCTGTGCAATTTCCAGAACAAAATATTAACACTTGCAGACAAAAATTTGCGTTACTCTGTTTTAATAGTTAAAAATGAATGGCATTTTTTTTTCCTCTGTGCAGAGGTTAGCTTTTCTCTTTAATCCTGACAAATATTTATTTAAGCCCGAGGGATAATGCATAATTAGATTGATCTCAGTTGATTTATTAAACACAAAGCAGTAAATCCACCTGACAACGGTAAGAACCTGCAAGATCCAATGAGCACATATGTGACACATACTATTAGTGAGTTCACAAAATCCTTGCACTTCCCTCTGTTTCAAAAAAGAAATAAAATTTTTGTAGTTCTAAATCCTTTGAAGAAATTGTCAAAGCTCAATTACTTTTGACTTCCATACAAAATCACTTACTTTCTTTGCAGCCTGCAACTGGAAGTGTCCCAAGAAAGTGATGGCTAACATCTCTAACATGACAACAGAATCCCAGTACTTAATGGTTGGGATCACACCATGTATGGAATTTCCCTCTGGCTAGTGTCTTCAGAGTAGTGCCTTTGTGTCAATGCTTCCCAAATGTGACTACGTGTGTGCATACAAAAGAACATTTCCCTCCATGGAGGACAGCAGTCCCACATCTTTACACTATTGTTTTGGTATCTTAAAAACTTATTGCCAACCTTTCACAGGCTCACCAAGCCCAGTTTATTTAGTGGACTTCCCTCTCATAATAGTATGGTATCAAACTTGAGTGCCTCCCTAAGTAATCATCAGGTTTGAGCTAATGGAAAACTCATAAAAAAACCATTTGGAGTGCTGATTACAGACTCTTCTCTGGCATTTGCCTTTCCTTTCTGTGCACCTATCTCACTTAATGTCCCTAAGAGTCTTCAA
Organism: Thryothorus ludovicianus; assembly: GCA_013397245.1. Lineage (NCBI taxonomy): Eukaryota > Metazoa > Chordata > Aves > Passeriformes > Certhiidae > Thryothorus > Thryothorus ludovicianus. Next base: position 686,675 of record VZTB01016568.1, read on the forward strand.
TTAATTATTTGATTATAAAGCCATTCGTGTGCACTTAGTTTAAGTGTACTGGATCACGCCATAATTTTAGCTTTGAATGAACCTGCTGGACAAAGGCTAATTAAACTAACTTCTAGGTCATAACATACACATTACCACTAAAAACATTATTTAAAATGGCAAACAGTCTAACCTGCTCTTACAGGCTGCAGAAATAATTATATGCACAGTACTAGTATTTATCAGAAGAGAGTCAAAGCATGCTATGCTCTGACTGCCCAAAGGATAAATGTCCATTGTAATTCTGTGAAAACTGAGGCAAACAGCAACCCTTTAATTTAATAGTTATATCATGGTTTATCTCCAGACTGGCAGTGTGGCCAAGAAACCAAGAAGGTCAATGGCATTTTGGCCTGTATCAGCAATGGTGTGGCCAGCAGGACCAGGGCAGGGATTGTCCCTCTGCACCTGGCTCTGGTGAGGCTGCACCTCACATACTGTGTTCAGTTTCAGGGTCCTTACTAAAAGAAGGTCCTTGAGGGGCTGAAGCGTGTCCAGAGAAGGCCAGCAGAGCTGGTGAAAGGTCTGGGGCACAAGTCTTATGAGGAGTGGCTGAGGGAACTGGGGTTGTTTTCTGGAGAAAAGGAGGCTCAGGGGAGACCTATTGCTCTGTACAACTGCCTGAAAGGAGGGTGTAGACAGGTGGGGGTTGGCCTCTTCTCCCAAGTAACAAGAGATGGGACAAAAAGAAATGGTCTCAAGTTATGCCAGGAGAAGTTTACAGTGGATATTTGAAAGAATATCCTCACGGAAAGGTGGTCAAAGCATTGTGACAGGCTTGCCCAGGAGAGCATTTGGGTCATGCCTGAAGTTAAAGATGTGTAGATGTGGCACTTAGGGGCATAGTTTACGGTGGACTTGGTAGGGCTGGGTTAAGGGTTGGTCTCAGTGACCTTAAAGGTGTTTCCTAACTAAAGAATCCTATGATTCTATATAGCTAGGATTTTGATACAACCTGAAAACTGAATACATACATCACCATCACCACCCCCTACCCCACACTTTTTAGGCTTTCAGGAAGAAATCTAGTAAGTATTAGTTTTTGTCTGTTTTTCTTCATTTTTCCTTTTTTCCCCCCCTTTCATACTCTTTTTTTTAGCAGCAATTGAAACAGAGCTATATCTGAAATGATACTTGGCCTTGTACATTTTATTGGTGTTTATAAAAAAAAATTATTTTCAGCCCAAGGAAATACTGAAGTTCTAGAGACACATGTTGCCATTTCAACCCTGTTTTTACAGGACAATCAGTACAACAATCTTCCTTAATCTCCCCAGATGGCAGTGTCACATGCAATCATGACTCCTCTATAATATTTCTGAAGAAACAGAAAAACCTGGTAGATAATGAACATACTCCTACTGTCCCCAAAACAACATCCATAGGTATGTCAATTTGTTGGGAAAGTTTGATACGAATGAAAGAAACATGGCATAAAGGTAAATACTAATGTCAGAAATGTCTCCAAATGGGGACAAGCTGTAGAAAACAGGAACAATTCTTTCTCCTCCAAATTACTTAATTTTCTTTATCCTGGAAACAAGCATGGTGCCCTTTCCAAGTGTGTTACTAAAATAGTTGTCCAATACTCCTTTATGGAAAAAAGACAAGAAACTCTCAATTTCTCTCAAGTTTGACTGTACTACTGCTACTTAAAAATCATCAGAAATTATGTGCAGCGTGTTCTCCTTGGAAGAAATTAAGATGGTAGCCAGGTCAAATGGTCCTTTTTAACCTTTGATCTCTACCTCATTCTTCCTAAATTCTTAGGAACTGACTTAAGGATCAGAAGCTGGCTTTTAACCAGCAGATCCTCCTGATGACTGAGCAGTGCTTTCAATCAGATTAAGATCTCAGGTTATATGATAGACCCTTACTTTTCTGGTAAAAGGCTAAAACAGTCTGTTTCACATACTAAATTTTATGCTCAAGTCCTAGAAACTCTGCAGGGTAAGGAAAAGAAACAGTAATTAGTTAAGTTTTCAAATCGTTCTGTTCTTGTATACAAAAGATATTCATCACAACGTTCTTTCTACAACTGATATGCTGCCACTTCTCTCAACTCAAAGCATGAAGAAAATTCCTTAGAATTTTTCTTCCTGCAACGCAGTGTCCTGGGTTGATGCTAAATTGTATCCCCATTCATCTGTTTCGCTCAGAAATAAGTGTTGTACCTTTAAAAATTGGATCTGAGAGTGAAGAAGACACACTGGAATTCCTGAGGCAGTTGTTTTCAAAACATAAAGATAAGGGTCTGCAGTTTTTTTCGAACCGCTACAGCCCCGAGGCGCAGCCACAGCCCGTGCACCACCAGCGGCCAGGGGCCAGAGTGTCCCCTGAGAACCTCTCTGACAAGGCCAGGTAAGTTCTCCGAACTGCGTTTTTGTCCTTTTCTTGAACTTTTTTTTCCTGCTCTGGACTAAACACCCAAAAGAGCACCAGGAGCTCAGCCCTTGGCCACCGGGCCTGGCCTGGGCCTGGCCTCTCCACCAGAGGAACCGACAGCAGCTAAACCGAGCTACAGCTACGAGAGAGACTTTGTGGCATCTCTGCGGAGCGGCGAGAGGTTTTTGTTGTTCAGGGTTGTTCCTTCGTTTGTTGGGCTGGGGAGTGCTTTATCTGTTAAATAAACAACTTTTTCCACTTTCTACCAAGGAAATTTTTTTCCTATCCCGATTCAGCTAAGGGGAGGGGTGGTTCATTTAGAGGTTTGTTTGTTTTCCTTTCTTCCCCCCTCCCAAATTTGCCCTAAACTAGGACACGCAGTTTCCAGAAATACACAGTATTTCTGCCTTTGGATTCTGCAGCAGTCACAGGAAGTGTTCTGTTCAAATCAGTTTCCTTTTGACCCAAATCAAAAGGATTTTGTTTGCTCTCCTTTAGACCTCCCCTCCAAGTAAAACCATTACTGAAGCTTGGAAACAATTCTTAAAAGACTAAACATTTTGAGGACCTTTGAAACTACATGTTCACCTGATTATCTCTCTTACTGGACACATGTGACTCAAATTCTTTGTGCCTCAGTGCTACAGCAACTTGTTAGTCCCATTCTGCCCCTCTGACAAGTGTCTAGCTCCTCCTCACTTAAAACCTTATCTTCATCTTACCTATCTATAAATCCAGAATCACCTCTTTCAACCACACCAAAAAATATGGACATATCTCTTAATAAAAAAGGTGTAAACAGAACTGCCATACTTAAATGGATCACAGGTTTGATAGCACTGATTGACAGCAGATACTGTGGAGAGAAAACCTCACATGTAAATGATACAGCATACCTTTAAAAATTGACACTATGGACACAATGAGTGAGAAATACTGAGCAGGAGGATGCAGTGAGTATCAGACCATTCTGCGACATATAGAACACGTATATCCACGGCAAACACAGCTGAGAATTTTGTTTTTATGGGTTATTTTACACTGATCTATCATTTGTGCTAATACTTTTAGCACAGTGGTAGGCAGCACTTCAGAGACTTAGGGAAATGTAGAACTTCGTGGAGTCAAAATTTCTGAAGAATTATTATCACATTCTCTAGTTCTAATCTTTATGCCTAGTGTTAGCACACAAATTTTTAGCTCCTACAATACACAAGGCTATAAAAACTTGTTGGGTCTTTACGAATCTAATTTTAACAGTGTGGCCAACACTGTTGTTTGGTGGTCTCAAAACAATAAGACTGTTGTCTTTATCATATTTTAATGATAACTGCTATGCCGACTCACACATTTTTAGCCTTAGCATTTAACAAGCATCATTATGTTTGCCAGTTTAGAGTGTACTGATTTCAATTAGTGAAGCTTCACACAGGTCAGTCTGACACATTTTAAGTCCTGTGATAGAGTCATTTCTTGGCATCTGCTCAAGTACTGGAATACAAGATGGTAGCTTCACAATGCAACCAGAAAGGGGGGGGGTCAAACAATCTTCTTGGAAACAATCTTCTTGGGTGACATCTGCACCCCTCAAACGATGGCAGTTATTTTAATAATTTAAATTAATTAATTCTGCCCAACAGTATGTAAACAGCACACATAGGAATCTGAAAGAAGTTTTAGCAATCTGCAAAACTCTTAGTGATATAAGCCAGACGAGCTCTGATTCTTGCACCAAGTTCTGCTGCTTCTAAATACATTTCCCATACTTCAGCCTTGGGATACTTACCCATCTCCTTGCTCTTTTAAAACAGTAAAGCAAATAGAATCTTTTTAAATACTTGAGGGTCACTATTATTGTTTTTCTTACTGTGGTCCTAATGACTTAAATGAAGAAACAAGCCAAGATGGAGATGAGACCAGAGAAAAGGTCCTTTTCAGATAGCTGTGGGTTTGTGAAAAGATACAATGGAGAGACTGACTGTATGGAGAGGTGGGCTGGTGCTTCAGGCAAAGCAAAGGAAAATGCAAACCCATGCAGTACAGTAACTGCAAGTCATGTAAGGTCTCAATATTTCACATAATACTTTAACAGACCATTTCAGTTTTGCAGTCCCTTCTTTTAACAGACACCTTTGCCTTAATTAAAATGCATCTTGGTCTTGCAATTTTTAAAGCTGTTCTTAGAGCATAACCACTTGTAATATTAAGTGCTCGTCGGTGATGTTTTCAGTTGTGCATTTAAATTTTTATCACACATTTAATTTCATACTATTTTTCATGGTTTAAAAAAAGAATGAAGTCAGTAGTTATGACGGTGCTACTTTATTACTCATCTCATTTTTATGTCAGGATAGGAAAATATTCTAACCATATAATGCAATTCCTACTGAAGAGAACAACAAAACAAATTAGATGTTATTCCTTGCCCCTTCTTTTTTTCCCAGTTCTCTCACTTTACTTTTACTGTTTGTTTTTTGTTTTGTTTTAAAGACTAAGAGTAAGCAAACGCAGACCATTGGGTCAGCTATTTGACATGGTTATAGAAAGTACAATGACAGTTTTAACAATGTTTTAGTAAGTATCAGGGCTTTTATAATTGCAGAGGAAAAATGAAATTTTATGAAACCCAAATCTGAAAACATTTTGTTGTAAAATTTGAAGGAAAAAGGAGTATTTCGGGAGATGATGATAATACTTCAGATATAGACAAAAAAAGGATAATTTCAGTGAGTTGATCTTGGACAGTGAATTGTACAGCTATTCTCATTCAATACATTTAACATTATAACACAATGTTGGAGGAAGGTGAGCAGATCAGGAAACAGGGTGACATAAAAGAGATTAGACAGAAGTAGCATTAAACTGTAAAGACCATTGGTTTGTTGAGAAGCTGTGAAATGCAACTGAGAAGTAAAGGAATAACAAACTACTGGGAGAGAGGATCTCTTTTCTTCCTTGAATTCTTTCTGTGATGTTTAGGACAGAGGAAAAAAATGACAGAGGACCTATCTCAGCTCTTATCACTAAAAAGAACTATTTTTCCACGTACAGACCCTCACTATGTATGATGACAAAACCACATGCACCACCAAAGTTTTTAATATTAAAAGTCCTATTTTTACAATAAAATCCAGATGTGTCTCCTCATCAGAGCAAATCCAGATTTCACTTTCCCCTGTTTGCTTCTCTATTGTCTCACAGATCTTTCTGCTGACTGAGCAGTGCTTTTGAACAGATTAAGATCTCAGGTTATATGATAGACCCTTTTCTGGTAAAAGGGTAAAACAGGCACCTTTCTCTAATCTTTCATCCTCTTGATGACAGATCTTTAATTAGGGTCTTTTTTATGCTAAATAATTTTCATGGATAACTTCTCTATTTTTGCCTAGAGTGCCTAAATAACAGCAAAATCAAGAACACTTAATTTTTAGAATTCTCAAAGATGAGCCTGATCTCGCCACACTTAACAGACCACGAGACAAACACAGAGAGGAAAGTGACTTCCTCAACAATAGGCACCAGCTACACAAAATTCAGATGCAAAATTATATCCAGAGTCCACTGAATAAAATTCACTATTTTCTCATCATAAGTAAACAATATCTCTGAAAAGGTCCTAGTTCATCAAAATAATTGCTATTTAATATAGAATATGTCAGTATTACAGAAATCTTGTTAATAACCAAGATGGATTTCAAGTACTCAGATGCTGAGTAAAATGCTTGAGAACAGTTGTAACAGAAAGGTAAAGAAGCTTCCCAAACAGCAAATGACATTCTGGTGTAATGTGCCGAAATTATAAAAGACTTCATTGGAACAGAAAAAAAAAGAGAGAATGAAAAAAAAATAAATAGAATAATACAGTTATCACTCAAAACAGAGGGTCATAAACATCGTGTAAATGCTTACACAAAGAGGAGGTTTAAACAATAATGAAACGATGAACACAGGGCTTTGCATTCAATAAAATACACAATACAAAATACGTATGTTTAAAAATTGTCTAAAAAGCAGAGTAAATGATACTGTTAATACTTGTAAATGATACTGTGTTAATAATTAACATACACCGAATTTTGTCCAAAAGCACTACTAAGACACTGCTGTGTTTTTATGTAAATAGATCAAAACATAATATGATATAATAAAATTTTCAAGTAGAAGCTGTAAGATGGTACAGACAAGTGCCAAAAATGAATGCTAGCTTTTCCCCTTCTTTTTTGCTCCATAAACCTTTATTATTGCAGATAAGTACAATCTGTTCTCCTCAACTATGTACAGTGTGGCTGAGGGATTCTATCCTTATGGAAACACTGGACCACGATGTCTATGGGAACAACATCACCACAGCCAGTACTAAGCAAGTTCAAGGAACAAGCCTAAAAGCACTTCATGCTTTTTAATGGTTTTCATACAATAACCTATAACCAAGATAACAAATCCTTAGAAGCAAGAACATTTTCAGTGAACCCGAGAGGAGATGCCTTGGCAAACCATCAGTTATCTCCAGATGCACTGCCAAAGCAAGATCACAAATATTCATGTTATTTTATGGCATTTTCTGTTGATCTTATGGGGGATACTTTATGTCAGTCTTGAGTATAACAATGAGACCTTCCAACCTTGTACAGACATCTCCCTCTTTACCTGGTGCCAAAACTAATATATCCAGTTTCTAATTTATCAAGTATTTAATTCCTCTTACTGTGTACTTGATGGAAACATAAAAAAATAACACCTCAGAGTATAAAAGGTGAAATCTTTAAATGTCCATTTTTTTTCTACTAAGTTATTATTATCACTTCCATGGATGATTTCATCAAATCCTACAGAAGAGTTTAAAAGACAAAATAGGAAGACTGATTGGTAAACAGGAGTTACCAGCTATGGGCTCATTATTCTTCATATTCTAACCCTGAACTGGCCTTTAAAAGACAAATTTCTACTTTGCTGTGTAGTTTCTGCACCATGGCCCCATGATTAATTATCAGGCGCCACATGCAAAATCCACTATGATGGATTGTCTGCCCACATCAGCATAATTACTAACCACAGTCATTGACAGTCCTTGCTACTGGAGCAACCAACCAGTAGGATTGAGAGGTGAATGGAAATACTTTGAAAGAAAGGGCAAAGAAATGCAATTAGATAAAGGAAGACATACTAAAGTATGGCACAATCCCTCAGCTTTAGGAAACAACCGATAGCTGACAGCAGAGTAAATAATTCACAACAATTAATTTAGAAAATGCAGCTTCTTTAGATGCACAGTCTGCAGACTCCAATACTTAGAATTTGAGTGTTGCTTAATCATTTCCAAAAGTCGTGTCTCGTTTTATGATCCTTGACGGAATGACTTATGGTTATAATTGTATAATTGACTATATGGTTATAATTGTAAACACACTTGAAAACTTTGAAACTTAGAAACTTTTACAGTAACCATGGCTGTTTCTTCTTGGGATGACAAAGAAAAACTGGATTCCGAACTATGATACATTGTAAAACTTCTGGCATAACTTTATATTTAGCCTGAAGCTTCATTCTCATAATTTAAAACTGAAGTCAGCAGGTGAACAATAGGACACCTTTTGATGGGCTTAGACACCATCTACTATTTTACCCTTCAGTAGCCTAGAACAAATTCAGTCACACAAAGCAGGGTTCTCATAAGTTCTAAAGGGAATGCTTAAGAGAAGAGATAGCCAGAAGCATTCAGCTCTACGATCTGATATAACCAGAAAACAAAAGCAGGCTTATTTGTTTTCACCTAATGAATTGGCCTTTGAAGCATCATCTTTTATTCTCCTAGAGTAGGATGGAGAATTTTTTTTTTAATGGAATTATGAATAATTAAGGACAAATTAAAATGCTAGGGGGTTCTAGAAAAAAAAACTCAACTGCAGGGGAAGCTGTATATGGATGTTCTTTTGTGATACATAATAGTACACTCAAGTCATAAAGAGAAACTTAATCACACGTGAGTGGCAGGCTAAAATGAGATATATTTTAATGAAAAAGGAAAAAGATGTCTTCAGGCAGTTTTCTTGTAGCATTAAGAATACCTTGTGCTTGTTTGCCATTCAACGACCCAGCTGCTCTCAACTGGCTCAATCAGGAGTAACCTCTCTAAGTGCTCCCCACATCATAGGCAACATCTTTAGTAGCTATACAATATTCTTGTGCTTTTTCACGAATAACTGCAGATGCAAAATTACAAAATGAGATTAGGCATACAGAAATTTATACCACCTCCTCTAAGGTATTTAGTTGCAATTTAATGAACTGGGTAAAAAGGAACAAAAGGGGGTTTTCTATTGCTGTCGCTGTTTTAGAAACAAAAGATGTTTTATTGAAGAGTTTTCCATTTTTAGAAATTAAATGACAGCACTGTCTGAGTGGTGAATCAGCATGATAAAGCATGAAGACAGTGCCAGCTTGAAACTGCTCAGAGCCATTCTGAATATTGCATTACAAAAGGCATACATCTCATTCATTCTTAATAAAATTAATAAATAAAATTATGCTGTGAAACTTTACTCTGAACCCTCACCTTTTTTTTATCAATATGTACTCAATAGGCACATACTCAGCCAGGGAAAAACTTATAATTATTATACCTACAGAAAAGATGGTTAGGTTGTGCAAGTTCTATACCAGATGGCTACACCAACAGAAACATGCCAGTTTCTCTGCAAAACAAGAAACCTGTAGAATGAGGTTTGTAAATACCAGTCATTGACTCACCTCCCAAGAAATGTTAAACTGCAGTAATTAAATAAGCTCTTTTAATGACTGAAGCTTCTCTGTTACTAATACATCTTTGATAACATTTCTCTTGTGTAAGTAATTTGACATGTTTTACAATGAAGATCTTTGAAATGTAGAGGACAGAATCCTATGTGCTTCTTCTATTCCAAGACTACAAGTTCAGTTTCACAACCATCAGGCATTGGTGGAAAAACTCCAGAGAAACACGAAAGCTACTTAAAGAAGTGAGTGGTCTGTATGCATCTTTTAATATAAATTCAATCAAACCACAAACCCACTGATTGAGGTCCTCTAAGTATATTCTAAAGATACAGCATCTGTAGCCTTCATTCTTGTGGTGGAAATCCTTCATAAATGTGCCATAGAATACATTGTTGAAGATATAACTGTACAAGAAATATGGCATACTTGTTTTATATATTATTGACAATATATTTCATACTATTCTGGTCTATTAAGAAAGGAAGCAATTTAGGTTTCAAAACAAAAAAAAATGGACACAATATTCTTTTCTTTATAAGCTTAGACACATCAGAGCAAAAAAGCCACTAGAATAAACGAAAAATATTACAATTATTACTATTTCAATTATTGTTACTTGAGTTATTGCTCTAATAACAATATAACCCAATATAGCCAGGTAATTTAGAAAGCAGATTACCATTAAGGGAGATTTAATTGAAGATATTGATTTAATTGATAATTGTCAAACCACAGAATTTTTCTGAACTTAAGGAGAGCAATGATTATCTGTGCTATGCCCCAGAACAAATTAATAATGCAGAAAACCACAAACATCTCAAATTTTAATTCCTATGTTTAACAATGGTATACAGAGTAAGACTCTGTATTTATGCTGTCATAAAGGACAAATTATGTTGTTTTCCATTTTTCCTTGTCTCTTCCCTTTCTTTTTATAAACGGATAAAAATGTCTCTCTTCTGTGTATATAAGATTTCCTAAAGATCTTAAAAAAGTTTCATAATAATGTATAAACCAAAGAATTTTACATATATGATTTCCCACTGAAGGTGTACACTAGCAGATGGGAAATTCCTAACTATATTTCTAGGCTAAGGAAAAAGGCCAGAAACAACGCTCAAAGTTAACTGCTTTGTTTGCAGACTGCATCACCTTTCTTTAAAGACTCTTAGAGACTGATTTAAGTCAATAAAAAGCTCCTTTAAGCACAAGTATCAAGTCAGAAATTTTTAATCACTATATATCAAACCATCTTACACAGCAGAAATGACACAATTTTATCTTAAAAATTATATTCTTACTAAAATTGAAACAATCCACTTGCAGTGTAAGATTTAATTTTTTTACTCTAAATTGTAGCACCCCAATTAATGATTTTAAGTTACAAGTGGAATGGCTATAAAGCTGCACAGGCTTTACGTGAAGCACAAGGACTTTCTACATTAAAAAGTACCTGCATCCATGTAGAGGAATAAAAAACCTTCAAATAAATGTTTAACATAATGGTGTGGAAACCATGACTTTATATTCAGGCTCAGAGGAGACACATGCAACTTATTAGCCTAATTTCTGTTATATGCTGTCAAGGAAAGCACCTATCCCTGCAGCCACCTGGAAACAATTTTCCATGTAAATCTAGGCAAGAGCCAATTTAGGAACAAAGCACCATATGATGGACAGCCAGACTAAACAAGAGTTTAAAGGAGCCAGCAGTTGAATTCAAGGAGGACCATGGAAAAAGCTGTTTTTTCCCAGACTGGAAGAACTGCCCAGAAATTTTTTTAACTTCCAGCTGCATTTGTAGCTGTGAAAACTATTTTAACAATGGTGATCAAATCTCACATTGAAGTATGTAAAATGATTACTTAATGGTCAGAAATAATTCCTTTCTCAATCATTCTGACAATACCTGTGAACTAAAGGAATGTGTTGCAGGACTTGACAGTATTTGTTTTCTATAATTTCAAATAATACACTTTTTAAGTTTGTTTTTTTTTTAATGACAGAAAATTTAGATCTGCTTAGAAAAGTAAAGTATGGTCCTCTGCATCTTCAGCATCCCTGAAATCCTGTGGCTTCATACATATGTCCAAATTTTAAAACTTACATGCAGCAGGTGAACCCTGTGAGATTCCTCAGTTTAGTTCTATTTATTTCCCTGTTTGGTATTACAGAAAGATTTTGATGAATACCTTGAAACTAGAGGAATTTGATATCTTAAAAAGAAAGGGAAATCAGTGATGTCTTTTTCCCCTGCTCCCTTTTTTTTTTGCACTTTTTTTTTTTCCTCTCTCATTTCACATTTTCTCCAAAATTGATCTATGGATTACAAAAAGTGAAAGAAATGTGTCTGCAATGACACTAGAATTTGATGAGAAAAAAGAATGCATAGGGATATGAATTAAAATCTCTTTAAAAAAAATTTTATCAGTTTGACTTGGATGGCACTCACAATAGGAGTTACTCCATATTGTCTTCTTAAAAATAAAGAGAAAACAAATAAAAAACATGCTTATAATTCCTACAGATCCTCCTGTAATTAGAAGACAGGGCTAGGGCTAAGGCTGGGGCTAGGACTTTAAAAGTTATATTTATCTATATCTCCCTGTATAGATATAGGTAATAATTTCCTTATTTTTACAACATTATATTGACATTATTATTATATAGTACCCAAAAGTGGAGTAGAGTAGCAGTCTGCATGGTGTAGATGATGGGATGCAGCTAAGGGAAGGAACATGCTTCCTAATTAGGTAGTACAAAGAGGTGTTATGGTAATGCTCTATCTATGGCTTGACCTTCTCGTGGCAATAAAGTGATAACAAGAATTTCACAGTCAGAGGCAGTGCATTCCATGCCAGCACTAAGGGGAAAAGACTCACAGGAAGAAATGGCACAAGTAAGACATCAAATCCAACTTAGATCTGGCATGGCAGATTATTTTTTTTTATTCTGGTCCCTAATTTTCAGGATCTCATAAGGTCTCAGATTTAGCCTTTATACTTGCATGAGACTTGCATAGGTCAGCATTCCAAAACCCAGCACAAGAAAAAATTGTTTTCTTTTGTCTATGACATGGAAAGAAAAACCTACTGTGCTACAAGTTAAATAGAAGTTTAAATAAACTTGGACATTCAAACATAAATGCATAGCCACAAATATATCCTTTTATGTAGGTATGGTTACATACTATATACTCCACATGTAATTATGCAATTATGTACATGTATACCTTTATATTTATGTGTGTGTGCATATACATTTACACATAGAGTCTGCAGCAAGGCTACTAAATGCTTACACACAGGTCATCATAAAAGGAAGAGTTCAAGGATTTATTCAGTTTTGTTTTATTGAATAGACCTCTTTTTTTCTCCAGTAATGTCTCAGGCCAGCACAACTATGTCACTACTAGCTCTGCTTGTAAGAAAAGCCATGAAAATTGCCTACTTTGTGGAAAAGGAAGGCTTTAAAATTCTGTCCATCTTCAAACTCTCTTGTTCAGCTACAGATTCTCAGAGAAGACTTCAAAGAACACCTTGGGAATTACAGGCTTCAGTAACAAATTATGTGAATGTATAGCTGAAGGACACCTCACCAGGATAAATACAGAAAAAGTCAGCATGACTCCAGCAAAAGGCAATTCTGCCCTGCCAAAATTTCAGACTTCTTTGCACTGATAAGGGTGGTCTACCTGATATATGATATAGTTCACTTGGACTTCCACAATGTTTTTGGGGAATTTAATAAGTCACAGCCTAAGATGAAAAACCCAACATGTATAAATATGCTGTGACTGAAATACATTCTGTTGAGGGCAAAATAAAAACCTCATTTCTTACAGGAGATTGCCAGTTAAATTTTGCCATAGTGTGTCCTAGAATCTCTACCATTCCATATATTAAAAAAACCCCTGAAAACCAAAGGGTAAAATCCATGGTAACATTACTCTGCTAATGATAAAGTCAATGGTTAGCCATTAAGAATCCCAGAAGAATCTGTAAGAGGAGTTTGGGCAACACTTGGGACAATAAACCATCACCCATCTGCTCAGCAGAAGTCTGAAAACCAGTGTAAAATATATTTGAAAAACATCTTTTTAAAAAGTGTCTATGAAAAACCCATCATTTCTTCTCCTGTAACATTACTTTCCCAGAAGTAAATTTAAATGCTCTTTTCATGCACCACTTAGGTGGCAGCTGGAAAACAACTCTTTAGTCAGATGAAAGGGAGGTTTTCCTTCCTCAGGATCTTGCCCCATCTGATTCTCCATGTATAAAACCAAGAAAAATACTAAAAGCAATGGTCACTTAAGTTTATAGTAATTTAGATACTAAACTATTAGTACCTAAATATAAGTCAGTAATACAACTCAGCTGAAAAACAAAGATTTCTCATATTCATTAGATTAGGTCCTACTTATGATTATATTTAGGGTTTTCCCTTTGGTGGCACTCAATCTACATTCTGTTTTTGTAAATCTGACTGTAAAATGACTCAATGTCAGCACATGTCAGAGTGTCCATAATACGTCTACAATATTTGTCAATATGTCCATAATAGCTGAACAACTTTGGGAAATCCTGTACTGACTGAATAAAATTTCTATGCTCAACTTCAAATAGTTTATTGCACATCTCCCTTTACTGATGTGACTGTGTTTAAAAGAAAATATATTGTTGCTTTTGTTTCATAAGCAGCAGCTAGAGTTGGAAATGGATGATTTTGTGAAGTCCATCAGTAAAGGAAACAGTTGTAAACACATATAATTACACTGGATTTCATTTGTTAATGAAAATTAAACTAATTTGTTTAGTGGCAAATGCAGAAAAACTAACTCAGTAATAAATTATTTTTATTAAAGAATTTGATACAGATCTTTAAGATAGAAGCAAGCAATTTAAGCTCTGAAAAGATAAAAACTAAGTCAAGTTTTACTTCACAGGTAAAGCATTTGATCTAACTGTCAAGATTTTGTAAACAAAAATTGCATAAAAAAGGCAAAACTAGGTCTTTTACAAGACAAAATCATGCCTTTGGAGCATAATAAACAGAAAATTACTCGTTATTAATTAAAGAGAATGATACCAAAGTTCCAGATTACGATCCAGCTACTGCAAACCTGCTATGTGTGTTGGCAGCATTTTCTAGGACAGCAGTAATTTAGAAGATGAAAAGGATGTTATAATAAGGAAATTAAGTCATATTCTATCTCCAGGGACTCACTGCCACCATCAGAAAAGTGAGAGTTATGGATTGGATTTATAAGACGCTGACATGCTCCGTATAGATCATAAAACTAATTGAGAATTGCACAGAAATAAAGACAATGAAACTCATTGCTTTCATCTCATGGGGAACTAAGTAGACAGAAATAGCATCTTTAAGCTATAAAACATACTTAATCTGAACAAACCAATGGACTTGAAGAAGGAAATAGGAGAAACAGAAAAAAAAATGCCACTGATAATCAACCTATATTATTACATATGTCTATATAATTCCTGCTTTACATCATTGCTTGAAATAAACGAGCTGTTTAACAAATATTAAAAAGCAAGGACTGACGAGCAAGGGGAATAGAAAAACATGGAGACTGTTAACAGCTAAAATATGTTTTCATTTCCACTCTTTCTAAACTACCATAACATCATTGTTTGTAAAAACCAGTCAATAGCTTCTTCTCCGGTACATAATAAATGTATGCACATAGATAATGGAATGTGAACTTGCTGGATTATCTTCTGCCTGAAATTATGCAAATACAAAATAAAGCCTACACCATCATCTTCAGAGGAAAAAAAAAAGGTGATCAGAAAGATGTGTACATCCCTGCCTTATTCCAGGTTAAAGAACCTGTGTTGTATACTAGATTTTTAGAATAGTCATTTAAGTTTATGATTCCTTAACATGTATACTGATAGTACAAACTTTAACCTACTACTTCTAAACAGTGCAGTATAGCATTAAACAGGCAAAACTAAGCTCTTGCAAGCTATCATTATAATAAAAGCCAATTAAATTAATCAGAATCAAAAGAGAGAAGGCACTTCCCCTCATTCGTAATTTGGAAAGTGAAAAGCCCACTGGGATACACATTTTTCATAATTTCAGATCACGCTTGACCTCACCTCTTTTGTTTAACCAAGCCTATTAATCAAATACATCCCAGAGGTGACTAATGATCTTCCAGAATTTTAATAGAAGCAGAAAGTCAAGGACAGAACAAATTGATCCACATCACCCACCTTATTAAGTTTACAATGCTGACAATGCTTCCCTCGTTTTACTCAGAATCATAGCCCATACAATTAAGACTACTGCTAAAGATTGAAACAATTTGACACAGTACCTCTCAAAGGACCAGATCACAGGTTTTTGTCTCAGCGCAATATATCCTTTAAAATCGATATTGTAGATTATTTTATTCAGATACAAAGTTAAGGGGCAGCTAAAGTTACTTTGATAAACTTCCCGAAACACATAAGCAGCTTTACATTGAATGACCATTGTAGACTATCATCTCAATGTACTTTTTAGAAATAGTGTACATCAACTTTTCCATGCACTTTTGTTCACATAAATGAAGGTAAAACGAAGTTTACATCACATTCAGTTCTCTTTCTTCAAACCTTTTGCTCATATGATCAATGCATTGAAAGGACATGCTAAGAAGTGCACTTTTCCAAAACAAAAACAAAACCAAAGAGGGCACAGTAGTAAACAGTATTTCTGTTCTTCATGGGCCTCACAAAACAGCAGATAGATTTTTCCAAAAAGACAAAAATTGGAAATAATGCTTTGCATATCGGAATGCTTATAATATGGGAATGGGGTTTACTCAATGTTTTGCAGATTTGATTAAGAGGACTAGAACATCATTTGTTGACATAGACGGGTCAAACCACACCTACCAACTCAATTTCCACCCAACACAGTGATAGGAGACGGAAGCTCCATCTTGGGGCATCAGTGCTTAAAGAATATACTGCCATCTTAGAGAAGAAATTTGAAGAAGGAGAAGGAAGCATTGCTCTCCTGCATCAAGGGATGAATGCCTTATCACAATATCATAGAGATTACTTAAAGAGTTAAGCTGTCCTGTTAGTCACTACACATAATGCATTTTCCCTCTTAAAAGCATATATTCAAGAAAAAGACAGCATTTGGGGCAGAAATAGGAGGTGGTTCTGCTATTAGAACATAAAGAGAGTATTTCTTTCACCACTGAACAACACAGTGGTCACATACAGCACAATTTTCTCATTCAGGAATCTACATGCATATCTGCTGTTAAGAATTGTGTCGTGTCTGGCAGAAAGATGATGCCACAAACATCAAAAAATGAAAGGCTCAATTCAATAGGTGCTGAAAACCTGTTGTGGTGAAAGATCCATCATTGTTCATGCTTCAGATAGCAAACAGGAAAAGTAATAAAACAGAGACCTCTAAAATTCTGTGATTTTTCACAAAAGAAAAAAAGAAGAAAGAACAATTAAAGATTTACTGCATGCTTTAGTGGCTGTGTGGGAAAAAAATTAACAGAGGACAGAAAACTACAAAGAGTACATAAAAAAGGAGTGAGAATAATATTTCTTCAAGAAAATTACTTTCAAATTATTTATTTCCAAATTATGCCTTTATTTAAATTGAAGACTTGAAAAGCAGTGTGAAAGAAAACCTCAAGAACACTGTGACTGCAACAAAGCCTAATGAAAAGTGAGTGATGGTCTTTGTTCAGAGCCCCATTAACAAAAAGCTTCTTATGTCTGGGTATGAATTTCCTTCCTAGTTCCCCATTGCTCCTGGGAAGGGCCTTAATGCCTATATATACAGCACATAATCCCATACTGGAGGTGAAAAACACTGCTTTGCTAAACATTTAAGAAAATAAGTGGCCTCCCTCTGCTAAAAGAGGAATTGAAACTAGAGCATCAGAAGATATTCTTATCCATCTTTCAAAAATAAACCAAAACATATTAAAACCTTGCCTACAAAATAGCTTAATTCTTTACCACATCATGGATAAATTTTTCAAATAGAAAAGCTCACTGTAAAACCATTGGTTCGGTATTGAAATTCAGAAGCATGACATGACCAGAAAGTCTGAAAACTATTGATCAAGTACACAGAAGTTATCAGAATTATGAACAGTGAGAAGTAGTGGAACTGAATTACTTTTAATTTTACTGAAAGAAAAAAATTATAATTCTTCTAATCAGACATCAGATGTCTGAAAACTGTTATGACAGAGAAAAAGAACTGTTGAAATGATACATAAAACTTTATCAAATAATACATTTTAGTTGACTATGATTAGAAGAATCATCTTGAAGATGAGTTGATTTGAGACAGCCAGTATGGCTTCACTAAGGGCAGGTCCTACCTGACCAACTCTTCTGGGTTGGTGTGGCTCCATCAGGGGACAAGTGAAGGGCTACAGATGTAATTGATATGAACTTCCATAAAGCCACAGTCATCCCTACGATCCTCCTGACTAAATCTGAGAGAAGAATTTGATGGGTGGGCTGTTAGATGGATAAGGAATTGGTTGGACAGTCACATCCAGAGTAGTGGTCAGCAGAGTCACAATGGACACCAGTGATAAGTGATGTCTCTCTGGGTCCAAACTGGGACCAGTGTTAGTTAGTATCTTCATTAATAACAAAAATTAAAGATTCAAGTTTCACTTTATAATTTCGCTACTACTTGCGCCATACAACTGGCTACTTATTGAAACTTTTTGCTTTATATACTTCTATTTTGTTTCCTCTTGTTCTCCAGTTCTTCCCCACAATGATTAGCTATTTGGAGTCACCATCTTTGGAGATATTTCAAAGCTGACAGTCTTGAGCAACTTTCTCTAGTTGACAAGATGACCTCCAGAGATGCCTCCCAACATCCACCATTCTCTGAGTCTGCGATGGCTTTGCAGAGAACCAGGTTTTAAATGCAAGCTGATTGAGAGCAGGAACATTTCATGACATGAGCCAAACCATGATCAAGTGGGATGACAGGGAGATTTTCTTTAAAAGGGGTTACCTGCTTCAATTTAAACAGTGTTAAAGAGGCCACCACAGCACTAAAATGCAGATAAAGAGTTGATATTTGGTGATTCATAGCTCATATTTTTCTGAAGTGATTTGCTGATGAGAATGGCATTTTGCACTACCCTGCAAACTGCCAAATTTTCCACATGCATTGAACAGGAAGGTTTGTAGTCTAAATATGGGGGGAAAATTTATGAAGCCAGGGCAGATAAAACTAACCACCGTGGTCTGAAAAAATGTAATACTGAATCAAAGTTAGATTTCACTACATTTCATGAGTATATTCACCATGCTTGTAACAAGGCTAGGGTTCTTGCATATCTCAGGACACTGTGAAGAAGAATATAAAGATGACTATATAATGATCCAGGCAAAGAGCTGAAAACAGAACTACAGTTTACCTTCTTAGAGAAAATGACTTAGCTATCAAGTTCTGTATAGGATAATCCAGCTGTAGAACCAATCACTATGCAAGCAATATTAATCTGTCCTAAACTGTTCCAAGTGGGCCTGGCTGAAAATCACTGTGAAAGGCACCGGGGCCCAGCAAGGTGCCATTGGTTTGTGTTGTGCAGCAGCACGGGGACATCTACATCAGCAGTGCTCCTGAAGGAGGGGCACTCTGGGCTGGTCTACAACACTTCCGTTAGCAACTAAGTTACTGTCACAGTCTGAACTAAAATTCTACCCACTAAATGTTTTATTAGGCTTAAAAACTTAAACAGATATTGACTGCATTGACTGGAAAGTGCTATATGCCTCTATCTTTGCTATCAGTACAATAAGTAAAAATCAATGCTGCATCCAACTCAGAGCTGGTCAAATTAAAGTGTACAAATAATCAAATCATTACACATTACAGCAATTGTTCCTATGCCAGGTAAGCTACTAAGTGGAAACTTGCAAACTAAGCAAAATCCATTAAAAAATATTTTCCATAATTTTTAAAAAAAAGACATCTGGTTCCTCCAATATGATAATATTCTTTCTGTATTATTCAAAGCACAGGTAACCAATATTTAATGATGACAGTCCAGCAGTCCTGGGCTGTTAGTGATTCCTGAAGCATTCCTCCAGAAAATAATGAAATCCAGCATAATTAATGATTTAAATTAACCCAAGTATACTGATAACAAGTATTTTAATTTTTGAGAAAATTATGTCAGAAGCCGTGCTATGGCAATTTGCTATAATGCAGTTTTCACAATTGACTGAAAAGTAATCAAGTTACAATAAAGACAACTGAATAGGAATGTGCACAGAACTAAAATAATGTCACCCCTAATTAATGTCCCCTGGTAGTAAATCTATTAGTTTATAAACTGGGATTCAGGAGGATGCAAATGAATAGGACTCTGGGAACAATAACTACAACCGGCAATATATAACTAATGTTTTCATGTATATTACTGAACCACAAAGATGCATTAGCAATTCCATTTGGAATCTTTATTAAAGCCTATAACAAAAGCATCAAGCAAATTGTGGGACACATCATCACTGAAAGTTAACTGAATAGTACAAAGCTAACACAAACAGTTTACATGTCCCCATCAGAGCATCACAGACTGTCTTCATAAAATATTCTAATCTGCCAATAATGATCCCCTTGCTGGTACTAAGCAGCACACCCAGCCCTTGTAGTCTGCCCTGGCTTTCAGCCTACATGATCTCCATGAAACCTAATTGAAGTTAACCACATGAATTTTTCCTGACACTGTTTTTTAATTGTCATATATTTTTACTGTCTGTATATCTACTGATAAAAAGAAAAACTTCTTCCTACATCACTTTACTTATGTATCCTTGCATTGTGGGGTTTTTTGGAGGGGGTTTGGATATCAAAAGTAAAATTTGCCTTACCTGAATGCTTGGGGGCTTTACATTACTTTCACTTACAGAAGTGAAGCAATTATTCATTACAAAAATCCCATTCAAATCCACTGTAATCCATTGAAAAAATCCACTGCTCCAATAGCTATGTAATAAAGTTATAGATTTTTCTTCTCAATGGGCAAAATTACATATCATGTTGTAATAGGGTGACATTTTGGTGTTCAAAACACACAGAAGACTTCTGACCCCACAAATGCTTTTCATCTCGTGAGATCAAATGATCCTTTTATCCTCCATCACATTTTCTCAGCAGCAGAATTTAATGCTGTTAACCCTAAATGAAGGGTTGACAAAGTAAAAGATGAACAAAACAGGAAGTCAATCTGAGGAATTTCTACTATAAATTAAACAACTGTCAAAAGTGAAGGGAAATTGTACAAGTTCTCTCTAAAAATAGGGAAAGAATCTCATAATTTTGTTGTTTAGGTATAGAAAAAATTAAATGCGCCCATGTCTGTAATTCCCAAATGTAGATACATTCTCATTCACTCCATCCACAGCAATAACGATTTTATGAAACAACTAAAAAAGGTAGCATTTATTTTTCTAGGAAAAATTTAGGGACACAGTGTTTTCTCCTTCCTTCTCCAGCTTCCATGTGTGCATCAATATGCTCTTTGAAGCTCGAAGGAGTCTCTCTTTAGTACTCGTGATTTTGTAAAGTGCATCATTGCAGAGAAACACTAAAAATCATGATTGTGCATGCCCAACACATTCAGAATTTTTAATGAGCTCTGCCCTTCCAAAATTAACTATGGAGCTCATCTATTATAAGTACACATTGTACAACTCAAGTCTTACTGCTTAGCACCCACATTTTGTGGGCAAAGAGGTCAAGGTGGACACTTCATTTCAGATGGTAACAGTTCAAAATTTTCTGTAACAATATGACAGTGATAGAAATGAAAATCTATCAAGCAGTATCATTACTGAAATGAAGCTAATACTTTTTTACGTGGTTATTGCTATTGCTAGGAGGATCACACATCTTATCTATATACAACCAGTTCTTCTAACCAAAACATGTACACACTTAACTATATAGAAATAACACAATAGAAAATGCTCATTAACATTAAGTGTAATAAAATGCTCATGATGTCAAGGGTTTTTTTTGCTTTTAATCACAAAGTTTAACAACAATTACAAAATTCAAATCCAACACAGTATGTAGTGAGCAGGTTTATCTCTAAGTATTGGGAGACCATTTAATTCCCCTCTGAACTGGGCTGCTGGATGGAAAGGAGTCCAAGCTCATGACAATGAAATCCCTAAAATCACTGCTATGGTATTGTATTTTATACTGTATATTTGTATATCGAGCTGTAAAAGGTCACTACCAATCACTACCAACCTTTACCTGATAACACAGAAAAGGAAAAAAAGAGTGAAATAATTTTCATGACTCTCATGAAGGAATAAAGCTTTCTAAGAAATAAATCCATACTTTAGAAAGGTTAAAGTGTCATTCAATTTCTTATCAGTTCTGCCTTAGTGTGTGTTTCTGACCTGGAGCTGGAGGCTTGTTCTGGGAACTCAATGGCTGCTCAGTCACAAACTGTCCTGCTCATTCCAGCCTCTATCCTCCAGCACATTAAAGAATTGCTTGGTCTCAGCAAGGCTGATACGTGTACAATTTTTGCTACGCCTATCACACATGAATGCATTAAATGCCACTTTTGATTTTAGAATTCACAGAAGTCATAGGTACAGCTCATTGTGAGAATATGACTGAATTTTCCTGAGATGAAATGAGTCTTGTAACTCATAATTTGCCTTTCAGAGGCCTTATTTTAGGGTATCTACTGAACATAAATAAACATTCAGCTTTTAAGTATAAGTCTATACAGTGTGGCTTAAAATTTAAACAACTACATTTCCCCATTACAGAATTTGAAAATATATTTTAATATTCTTAGTCAGTGGAGCTGATTCAAGAATTTGATTGCAAAGAATCTTATTCAAAAGTATAATCCTAAAAAAGCCCCAGAAATCATAATTTTCATTTAGTCTTTTCTTAAATGGTTGGTACAGATTTAATTAATTAATAAAAGCAATACCAGTATTAAAGCTCAGCCACAGCACTGAATGAGGTATCTTGAGAGGTCCCTTCCAACCCCAACCACTTTGCGATTCAATAATCTCAGCTTTACAGTAATGATGGAATATGTGAATAAAGATGGGATCACTTTTATGTTAAATGTTTGTTCAAACAAGTCACCGCACAGATCTGGCCCATCAGTGTTGCAGACTTAGCAAATTTAGGCAAATATGTCCCCAGGCTGTTTTGGAGCAGACTTCTATGACGTGTTACTGACCTTTTGCAATCTTTTTCTGGAGGGAAATGAATCTTGATATCAAAGGCTCATGAAACAATAACAGTATGGCTGTTTCTTCGTTATTTCAATGGTATGCTGTCAACAGGAGGGTTTATGAGCCTGATAAATGTGCGTTCATGCAAAAAAGGGAAAAGGCCACATTTGCATTAAAATTCAATTTTAATTGTCCTTATTCTTTATTGATGCTTGGTGAATTGGATCTATAAAGAACCATTTTTAAGCAGAATGAAATTTGACAAATAGTATAGCTGTGTAAACAATTTCAGTAATTATGGCAGCAATTATTCTCTGTTTTATCTCTTGGTAGCTTTAAAGAGAAGAGAAAGAAAATTATGAGAGCTTGAGAAGCCCTGCAGAGATCTCAGCATTAAAAAAGTCAGAGAAGCCAAATAAAAAAAAATTATGCAACATGGTTTAGCACAAGAAGATAAACATTGTCCTTCTCCTGATTTTCAGACAGGAAAACCTTTCTTACTCAGAGAAATCAATAGGCTGAAGTTAACAAACACATAGGAAAAGAATCAACCACATAA
Organism: Thryothorus ludovicianus; assembly: GCA_013397245.1. NCBI lineage: Eukaryota > Metazoa > Chordata > Aves > Passeriformes > Certhiidae > Thryothorus > Thryothorus ludovicianus. Next base: position 709,670 of record VZTB01016568.1, read on the forward strand.
AAACTTTAAACAAGAGCATACAAAGTTATGCAGTCACAAAATGTAATACATCACCCTGGCATTATTCTGTTTCTAAACTCTTAGAAAAAAATAATCACTGCTCTGGATGATAATGAGGATACACTGGCAGTCAGAGATTAACTCTTCAGACAAATTTTGTTCTCTGCTGTAGAGGTCTGGTTACACCAGCAAGTCTTTTAGTCTGAAAGTGACATTTTCAGTGCAGGGGGAGAGGAGATACATTCTAGCTGCACTAGCGCTGCTGGGAGCGTGACTTCTGAAAAAACACGGGTATACTGCATACAAGTATACAAGAGAGATCAGATTATGATAATATTCATTTCTAGACCCAAATCTCATTAATCATCCAGGATCCAAAGGGTAATAACTGCATCCCAACGGAGCAGTACTGCCAGTTTCTCATTTCACACTACGTACAAGCGGGGCCACTGGGAGTGTTGTCTTACACTGACTGTGGAAAGCATAGAGACCAGAGCATGGCAGTGAATTCCTCCTCAGAACAGAAAGGTTTAAAATGGTTAAAACCGATACAAAATGGCAACCATTTACTTTAGGAGTTCAAAATACAATGTAGAAGACACACAGAGAAAAGTTTAGACAATAATAATAAAAAAAGAACCCTGCAAGCAAAATGGAGGCCTATGAATTAAAAAAAAACACCCCAGCTTTAACAGAGGAATAGCAACAGAATCTTTATGACTAGAAAAGAAAATACTAATGCCCTGCAGAATACATTACTGATGAAAAGCTAAACTAATTTATAAGTTTTTTGGTCCTCCAGCTTTTTGTTTTCCTGAAACTCTGAAATACATAGGAAATGCAGAGAAAGAAATATTTTCATTATCTGTGCAGGAGAACCGGGGAGCTACTAGACACCGAGAATGATTTGTTACCTAGCAAATCACACATAAATAATTCAATAAATTCTTAAACAAAACCTGAAGCAGGTTTGTTTACTGCAATATTCCACTGCTTACAGTCTCATACAAAATACTGGAAGTTATGTGGCATTTCTCAAAAAGAATGTGTATCAAGGTATGTGGCCTTCTGCCCTTTGATAGATTGGAGCCAGATTGGAGGACTCTTTCCAAGAGAGTGCATCATGTTTAAAAGCTTTGCTAAGTGAAGAAGAGCTTACACTTATTTCTCTGAGTATCAACCTTGTTATACATTTCTACCCTTTAATGTGTTCTAAAAGCAGAGAAAGGAAGCAAAACGAATGCAAAAGAACAGGAATCTCTAGGTAGAGTTTCACTGAGACTTTCAGCTCTAGAAGCACCAGCAAGAATTAGTCACTGCCTCACAGAGTGCACATAATGCAGCTTATGGAAAAGACAAAAAGGCAACAAGAGAATAATAAGAATAAGAGAAACACAGAACTGTTTAGGTTGGGAAAAAACTCTACGATCATAGAGCCTACCTGTGAACCCAGCACTGCCAAGTCCTCCACTAAACCACGTCCCTAAGTGCAACATCTACACATCTTTTAAATACCTCCAGGGACAGTAACTCAAATATGTCTCTGGGCAGCCTGCTCCAATGCTTGACCACCCTCTCAGTGAAATTTATCCTAATATCCAGTCTAAGCCCCTCCTGGCACAATCTGAAGCCATTTGCTATTGTTCTGCCACTTGTTACCTGCAGAAAAGATGCTGACCCCTTTCAGGCAGTTGGAGAGAGCAACAAGGTCTCCCCCTCAGCCTCCTTTTTCCAGGCTAAACACCCCCAGCTCCCTCAGTCATTCCTCACAGGAGTTGTGGTCCAGACCCTTCACCAGCTCCACTTCCCTTCTCTGGACTTGCTCCAGCCCCTCAGTGTCCTTCTTGTAGTGAGTGGCCCAGAGCTGGACACATTGATTCAGGTGTGGCCTCCCCAGTGCTGAGTTGAGGGAAACAATCCCTGTCCTGGTCCTGCTGGCCACACTATTACTGATACAGGCCAGGATCCCACTGACTGCCTCGGCCACTTGGGAGCAGCTGGCTTATAAAACAGCACACCAAATTTGACCAATCAGTCAACATCACCAGCAGAAGAAAGGCAGGTATTTTGTAGGGGTCCAAGCATAGTCTGTTATTTTAGAAGAGATTCACAGCATAAGCAGCAGAAGAGTCAGAGGTGATCCACCCGCACAGCAGATCCTCACAGCAAGTAATTAGTTAGCTCCTGACAGGATGCACCATGACATACATTGCTTTGCAAACATTGATCTAACTCACCAAGAACTACAAGACTCCCAGTACTTAGCATCAGACAGCTGACAACCCAGTTTTCTTTCTATATTCTGAAGACAGATTTTTTCCATTTCTAAAATCCAGAGTGCAGCAGCCTTGCTCTCACTTTGTGGGTCACGAGCTTCCCTCTGTCAGAGGCACCCATCACGGCCTCAGTCAATCCATCATGGCAGCCACCCATAAAGCAGTTGTTACCTCCATCCCCTGTGTGCAGCCCCTTCTGTGTAGACAGTTCAAAGAATAATTTATTTTCTTGTGTCAATATTATTATTAATTAACTGTCTGGATTAGAAGTGAAGATGTGTTTTATTAGACCACACAAGTATGGACTATTGCATGACTAAAATATAATTAATCCGTTACAACTTTGGAGAGCTGATATATAGGGCAGTCTTATCCTAGAAATAAACCATACTGAAGCACTGTTAAGCATATGAGAATGCTAATATTATTAGAGAATAAAAAACAGATTTTAATATTGAGTACATGAGTCTAATTACTATGATTTTGCATTTCTGGTACCAATCAGAAATTTAATCCTATCCTCCCTTCATAGCATTAATAATTGGATTTAATTATGTAGCATTTATTTTGAGGGATGAAGAACAGTGCTTCTTACTCATTTTATTTCTCAACATTACATTATAATTGACCTGTTTACTAGGATCCCTCTAAATCCTACAGCATACTGTGAATCAGTTCATTTCAAGAAATTAACAGAATTGCCCATCTCTGATTCTCCTGAAACATGTTTTGTTTTATTGTCTTCTGGGGAATAACTTGCTGATGAGGACCAAGTTCTAAAAACAAGATAGCATTCCTGATATGTTCTTTAAAAAGTGTATTCCTATCGCAACTCCTCTGGCAATCGGATATATTCACTTCAAGTTGCTGACACGTGAATTCTTAAGTGCACAAGACATTATACACAACCAAGCACTACAAACCCAAAAAGACAAACAGAAGAGAACTGCTGACAGAATTTTAAGCCTTCCCAGCCTCTAGAGGTATCTACATGCTACTTATACCCAAGAAACTCAACAGCTGAGTGCATAACGAGGTAACATCACATCAAGCAGTATTTTTAAAATTAGCAAGTTAGGGCTAAAGTCGGTAGAGATCATTGGTATGTGTATGGTTTTGCTACACAGCTGAGTTAAAGGATTGATTAATCATAGTAAGAGTTGCTGGATTCTGTGTTTTAAAAAAAAATTAAGGATGGAACATTTTGTACTACTAACAAATAAATGAGGAGAAATTGTAGAGAATATGATGGGCAGTTAATATTTGAGACGCCAGCAAGATTTGTCGCATTCTATAATCAGGTCACAGCATTAGTTTTTATCCTTAAAACACAACATTTGTCCTTTTTAACCATTTGGATGGTATTCTGTACCTAGAAAAACTTCATACAATCACTTTTAATGTGCTATAAGTTAATCAGACAATTACAATCTGTAGAAGAACATGACTATAGATATAGAACAATTCTAAAAAGGATCATAATATCTGACAATAGTGTGGTCCAAAATAAGGAGACTGATTCCTTGCAGAGGTGAGTTGGACAGAAATTTGTATTTTGCTTGCCCTGCAGAAGTAACCTGAGAGCCCTCCAGCTGATGAAGGAAATCTACATAAAAAACGGTGAAGACTTTTAAGACAATCAAAGAACCAAGTCTTTTTGATTTCTTCACCAAAACTGAAGTTATGACAGATATCTGGTTAGAAGTCTTCTAAAGATGTAGAAAAAAACCCAGTTGTTTTGCATCTCAAAAAATGATACATAGTACATGATTATATACTTGTACCACATTAATTATACTCAAATAGAATGGTTTTCTCTGAGAGTACAAAAAATGACTGGTCACATGAAAACATGCTTTATACAGGAAAAGTTCATGCTAAATAATATTGATTGTAAACCACTAGTATTATAACCAAGCAGGTCCTAATAATTGTTGCCTAGAAAATAGACAGGGCTTTTTTCTTATACATATACAGCTTCACAGATAGATTGCTGAAGAAAAGATGCAAGATTAAGAACTAGACTGCTTGTTTAAAAAGGAAAAGGACCTAAGCACACTTGCCTTGCATCACATGAAAAGTGGAGACTGCTTAGGCATAAAATAATTCCTGCCATTAGCTGATCAATAGAAATCAAGACCTGAGACTTCCTACTGCTTCTCGAGACTTATGACAGATGCTTGTAACAAGAAACAGCATTCACTTTCTGAGGTAAGACAGGCTTACGAATGTACAATGTTGCCACACTGACATAGTCCGCTAAATAGTCCCTCTCCAGGGAGAGGAATACTTAATTTCAAGATTATGAAATGTGATCCAGGGCCTCATAATCCTAAATAAACTATTATAATTGTAACATTCTTTCAGTTTGGAACATAGCAATATTTCTGGTAAATGAGTCTTCCCTCTCCCCACCACCAACCACAACATACTCTGCTTAAATGCTTTTTTCCAGGACAACAGACCAACATGTTAAAATAAACTTTAAGGGCTACTACAGGAGTGGACCTCAAATATTTGAAAGAAGAAATATATAATGCAGTGCTATCCAGTTTGTTGGAGGTGCATTTGTTATGCTGTTTTTCAGTTTGAGTGCCAGGCACTAATTTGAAGGCTGGATCCTTATACAAGTCTCTCAGTAGCTGCCAGAGCCACTTCAACATTCCTCAGTTCAATGTGCAGAAAAGAATTTTCTGTCATCAGGATGAGTCCTAGGCCATTTTTCACAAATAAAAACGCTTCAGGAAACTGGAAGAGGGCTGGAGAGACAGCTTGGACTGTCAGACTCTGCTCATACTTCTATAACAAATACTTTTCATCCTTGAAACTACCCTGTTGGAATCAGCCTGACACTATCACATTTTCCTACCCTTTTTCCCCATCAACTAGTACTCCTGACACTCTGTTCTAATGCTTTTTTTTTTTAAATTTTTCTCTGCTTTCAGCAGGTTGTAGCTGCAACATGACATTGCATAAATTTTTCTGCAGCAAATATAACTAGTACCAAGCCTCTGAGAAACAATAATAGGAAAAAAAATCTATAGAAGCAGGACAACAAATCAAGTAAGAATTGACGTTTCAGAAGCGGCCAGAACTAAGACATAACACGCAAAATATTTGCTTATAAACTATGGGACTAATCATACATCATCAACCCAGAGACTTCCTGCACTGACAAGGTACCACAGGGAGTAACACAACATTCTAAGAATGCGAAACCACTTAAGGGAATCTCTTCAGTGAGTTCATCAGAGGGGTTACTTCCCAGTTTCTTATAATACCCTACAGAGCAATAAGATTAAGTCAAAGACTATGCACAGAAGCCCATATTACTGAAATTATTGGAAATGTCTAGGATCAATAGGAATTTATTATTACTGAAGCAGAAAATATGCTGTATTACTACAAAAAAATACAGCTCTTTTGGTTATTTTACTTAATAGTCAGACATCAGGTAATTTTACTAGGCACCTTAAAATATATCCTTAAGACCTAGTACTGGTTAAATTCCTTTTAAATTTCTAATATATCAAATATTCCATATTCTTCTGGGGTAGATAAGTACCATTTTACTGAAACAAGTATGAAAACTGGGGTTTGTTTTCTTTCTCCACGACTACTGATATAATTCTATAAGTAGACCACACAATAGGCTCCTATAATAATTATCTCCTTCAAAAAATTCTTTCTTTCTTTCCCTTGTATTCTCCACATTTACATCTTTATTTTGTCACATGAAAATTGGTGTCAAACCAGGTTTCGGTGGGCTTAGGCATAAACAAGCATTCAGAACTCAAAAGTCATTTTGACAGCAAAAATTTCATAAGCAGCCCTGCATATACAAAAATTGCAAAGCAATGGCCCTTTTTTCTTTGGGGCATGTGAACAAATAAGTGCCTTTCTGATGCATCTCAGCTATTCAAACTTTTAAATCTTTTAAAGACTGACTTCTAATTTTAAAATTACAAAATATTTTCACAGAACTTTTCAAGCCTTGAAAAGATTGTCAAATGCAAGACTTTTGTATAGCATTAATTAGAATAAATAATTTTTGCTTTTGTTCTATTATTCTAACTCAATAAAAATATCTTTTACTGCCAATTATGAAATAAAACAGAGGTCAACTTGCATATCCAGACTTTACAGAACCTTAGGTTCTGTGATTCTTGTTGCTTCTGAATAACCTAGCAACATCCCTTTCCAGAGAATTGTAATTAAGCACACTTATACAGGTCTAACATGAAAAATCAAAAAAAATAATTAATATACTCTGAGATGTGTAACCTATTGAGAAATTCCTACTGTGTAATTTATGAATTTATTACTTTTTATTTTTCTTAATTTTTATGTATGGAATTAGATGTGCACTTCTGGCATCTATCTTGCAAACTAATTCAGTGTTTACACACAACAACTTAGGTACTAGAGTCGCAGATGCTGCACCACAAGCTTGCCTAAAACAAAAGCATTATGAGGTATATTTTTTTCCCTCGACCACAAACATTCAAATTTCAAATCAAAGTTCCTTTAAATATTCTCTTTTTTGGTTACTGGCAGTTCCTGACCTTGAAGGAAGCAGGTACCACGCTTGCTTTGTTACATCGTGTATATTAGACTAGGCATGAACAAGTTATCTTCAGCATTTTTCTTTCCTTTTCAGCTTACTTCTAGCTACTTAAGTGATTCTAAAAATATTGAGAGGGTCCAGCTATGGCTTGATGATTATTGGCAGGACAGAGAGTAACTGCTGGTACTGGACTCTTCTTATTAGCCAAGTTTCAGTAACAGCAATTCCCTTGATTAAACAGTGCTGTCAGGGGAAGACTTAGGTAGAAAAACAAGGCCCATTTCACAAGAAATTTGGACCAAATAATCAGTGATGAAAATGCTTAAACCCTCTTGCAGGGTCAGAACACTGACTTCCAGATGACTTTGATTACTCAACAGTGGCACTGTAAACTTGGGACGAGACAGAGAAAGAAAGGAACAGAGACTGTTTTTGTCCCTTCAAAAAAACACTATGAGCTTTTCTACTTTTTAACAAAGAACAAAGCTGCACACATTCATGTGCTGAGGAGTACCCTACACTATTCTCCACCACAGGAAAATCCTTTGCAATAAGAACACAATATTATATATGCATCATCTTTTGAAGGACTTAACAAAATAGAATTTATGACTTTTACCATCTTGTCTGATTGCAGCTTAATCCTTAGAATTCTTAAACAGTGAAAATCAAAAGTGAAGAAAAGTTAATTTGCCTGTTTTCCTGTATTTAAAGTTTAGTTATTTTTTAAAATATCATTTTGGAGATCTTCATAAATTACTAGGAAAATACAGTTTTGAAATGTTTCTGTATAAAAGAAACTAACACAAGAGCACTTACTCTCCAGGTAAGACTGGGCCCACCCCAAAAACACTAATAGCTTGTATAACATGAAAAAATTCATACTTGATTTTTGAGAGGACATTTCAAATAAACATACATAATAATTAAAAGTTTTTTATCTTACTTATTTTGCATCCTTTGAAAAATCATCTACACTGTAAAGATATGATCCATCATCTGCAAAGCACTTTGCCTCTTCTTCACTGGAAGCTTTAATTTCAGAAGATTCAGTCTATGACTCTAGGAAATTGGCATTCTGTATTTCATGAATACTAGGCCAAGATGTAAAATACCCCTATGCATTCCAAAAGCAAGGCTAACTAGTAAACACCAAGACTTGACATCAAAGCTATCATTAAACATCAACTGCCCAAACACAAGTTCAATTATTGTAGCATTTTTGCTTACTTAGTGGCATTGAAAAACATGAGGAAAATAACAGAAGACTGGAATAAAAGCCAGTGAAAAAAGCAGTTTCAAACATCTGACTTGAATGTTAATTGTATATTGAGTCTATAATACTCCTTAATGAGTCAGTTTATGTGGTAAGTAGCTTTTAAACACTTTTAAAGCACCTGTGCAATGTATTTGAGTTAAGTGAGCCAAAGAATCTTACAATGTTTAAAACAATCACTAATAATATATCAAGCTCACAAGAAGATGAAAAGGGGTAAGATCAAAGATCCTATCCCCAACTAATTAGCATGGAATACTCAGCAGAAGTGCCTATGCACTTACACATGCAGGACTTTTGGCTACAGTAATTACTATGAACTGCAGGAGACTTCTGAGTCACCTCTGTGGCTTTTCTTCTTTTCACCAATGAATTCATCAATAAAGTACTTTGTTTTTATCAAAGCCCCTTTTACATGCAAGAGAGAGCAATATCTAATAATATTGATACATTCCAACTGTTAAAGTAAAAATATGTAGCAAAGAAAATAATTGAACTGGAACCAAAGATGACCTAACTTAAATCTTCAGTAGCTGTTAAAGTTTAATAGTATTAAGAGGTATAAAATTAGGTATCAGAATCTGCCTTGCAATGCAATCACCACTTTGCCATTAAAAACTAGTCACTGGTTGTTTTGAATCATTTCCAAGAGTAGATACTGCATTTGAGTCACAATCACAAATTTACAGGAATGACTTTACACAATCCTGTAATCTTCCTGTTAGATGTACTAGCTAATAAACAGCAATTAAAATTCTGGAAACATGCAGTTTCTTTGTTTCTTCCAATAATTAAGATGAAAAATGAAAACAGAAATAATTAGGGCAAAAAAAGTGCTTTATCTTTTTTTTTCCTGTTTGTGTTACAGAAGACATTTAAGCATCTATTTGAGAAAAAAAAACAAACCAAAAAATAGAGTTCTGTCAAACCTGCTTTCAAGTTTTGTTCATTAAAAACATTTAAAAAAAAATTTTGACAGCAGATATTCTTGCTTCATAACAATAGATGCCACTGAAAAGGTTAGTGGCATCTTTCCATCAGTGAGAGGGACTTATAACAAACAAGAATGGTAAATAACACAGGACTGACAGCCTTTCATGAGAGGAGGTCTGGGTATGGCAATATGGCCTGTTTCTTCATTTACAATGTCCAAATTAGACTTTTTCTTAGATTATATATCAGACATCACACTGCCAGCCTTTAGATTTCTTAAGTCCATGTATTTTGGAGAATTGGGTAGTACTAACCAAAATCTATAGATGTTGGGTAACTCATGTCAATGAAACATTCCCCATCTATGGTGCTGAGTGACTGCAAACAAGAGATGTGAAATCCAGAAAGGGGAAGCAAATACATGCCCTAAAACAGACCTTTACAGACCCAGATTGCACTCGGTGTGTCTTGACAGCCTTTGAAATATTTGCCAATTAGCAATTTCTAAAAGTATATTCTGAAGAAGAAAAGACAGAAAAATCTTAAACTTCAGGGCTTACAGTCTTTGATTTAATTGGAGGTGCTAGGCATCAGGAGCAGTGTAGAAGGGAAAAGAGGTCTTTTTCTTATCTTGACAATGTATAAGGAATTCAAGAAAGGTAGATATTGTCAAGCACAATCTACTGGGTGCAGGTAAAGCAAAGCAGTGACATAGACCTGTATTTTATTCACCTGACCATGTATATTCACAGTCAAAAAAACCTCCTAGCAAACAAAACGAAAACCAAACTCCAGAGGGATATGAGAGAGGAAAATTGTAAGTAATGTTCTTCTGATATGTTATTTCTTTTAAATTGGTTAAATCAAATCTTGTGTGTAAAATGTTAACAGCAAAAATTTGGAATTATAGCTTTATTTGTAACTTAACTTTACAGAATATTTTATACAGAATATAAGAGAAGAGCACTGAACAATGAACACTCCTTTTCAGAAGGAAAATTGGAATTTGAATCCTCCCTCCAAAAAACTAGAAGCTGAAAGAATTCTTCCAGGGTTGCATTCTTGAATACATTAACTGTCTGTTGCATGAAGGAAAGAGCAAACAGCCTTATACCAAAAGCAACAGGTTTTTGCTTTTGGCATAAGCGAATTAACTATGGTTTTATCTCCCTCATTAACTATGCTTAGTTCACTTTGAATTTTGTACATTATTAAACATCTTTCATCTTAATTTTGTGTTAAGTAAAATTCCAGGGACAATCAAAATGGCAAGTTGTAAATCCTGGACACTAGGGTGCTATGCATTACACTAGCAATTACTTTTGTGGAATATTCAGAAAATATCAAACTGTTAATTCCCCTTTATATGTTTAAGATGGCAGTTATAGAGTCTGTGAAGACACACCTTTGAGAGCCAGGAAAACTTCTTAAAATGTGGCAGATTAAAGAGGTAACAAAATAGCAGCTAAAAAATTGCTTTTACTGAATTTAGAGAAATTACTCTCTCTAATCAACTTTATCAACACTGCCAAAAGAATCATTTTTGGTGGGAAGGTAGCAAGTGGAGTAGCAAAATCATTGTACTTAGTGCTCTTAGCAATTGCCATAATTAGCCAATAATGATGTAGTTATTTTTTGTTTCATATACTGAATTTACAGAAAAGGTTTAATAACATCCTTTGGGGAACAGTTTTTCTCTTTCCTCACTCCAAGGAATCTGAGCCTCTGGAATATTACCTAGCCATTGTGTACATTGTAATGGTTGAATCCTATACACTTGCAAGCTGAAGAGGAACTTACTGGAACAGAACTACAGCTGGAATTAATCCATATAGAGAGATTGAAATAAACAGAATGGTGTTTATGTAAAGTGAGAATTTAATCTATGATTTAATACAGGCCAGGGTATCAGTACAGAACAAAGAATAATGGTTATATCTTTCTAGTTTCTGCATGGCAGTGCTTCAGTTCACCTTAGAAACTGAAACAATTTTGCTCAAACTACTCTGTCAAGATGTGGAATGAGCTCAAAGCTTCAAAGTTGATAGTTAATAAAGTAATTTTAGCCTAAATATATTCAACAAAAGTTAAGAACTATAGAATTGCTTACCCATGCACTAAGTAATGCTATTCAGGTTCATAAGTTACTAAATATATATATATATCTGTATGTATGCATAGATGTATCTATCTATCTATACATGTATCACTAAACATTATATATATTAGTTTGGTTCAAGGTCTGGTACAAAGATAGAAATGAAGTATTCAGGCTAAGTCAGTTCCCTGGAAATTCTAAAGGAGAGCTAAGAAATCATTCTGTAAAGAAAAAGACTGCTTTTTAAGTGACAGATGAAGCACAACAAACATCAAAAGAACAGAGAGGTTTACAAAGTAACACTCTCTAGACACAGTAGGGAACTAGAATGAGGGAGAAGAGCAAGGGAAGAGAGACAATTTACTGAAAGGTTAATTGAAAGCAAGTCTTTTCACCCAGAAATTACAGACTAGCAAGACCTTTAGGAAAATAAATGTGGAGTATTTTTAAATATGTTTTTCTTCTTAAAAGGAATATAAATACTGCTGTTTCAAAAGGCTTGTCTGATTGTTGTGGGTGGTCACGATCACTGCCAAGAAATTCATCATATACTCTGACAGAGCTGCTAAACAAAAATGGTTTCTGCATCACAGTATCATCTCCAGTCAGAACTATGATATGAGAAATAAAGCTTCATGCCTAAAAACTCTACAGAAGCATTCAGAGATAGACAGAAGGAAACAAAAGCACAGTAAACTGCGACTGGTAAAATCTTACATAGCAGGAAATAAAATCCTACTACAACAAACCTGAAAACTTAGTACTAGTGAAAACATTCAAAAACTAAAAAAAATGTAGCTAAGTTACATGGAAATTATATTTTTTATTAATTTCCATATAAAGATATTTATGAATAAACATTTAACCTTTTGATTTTATACTGCACAATTTGTGACTCCTTACTCTTAAATGTCTTTCCACATATCCACCTAAAGCTAAAAAACATTGAAGAGAATAAAGAAACTGCCTAGCTGCAAGATTTCAAACTCTCCTCCAAATACGCTATCAGGCAATCATATCATGTATACAGAGAATTTGGTAATACTTCCTCATTGCATGGTTGGCTAAATAAAGAGGTAATGAGACATTTTGGTTTGGACATAGCAATGAAAGGCAGAAGGAGGCACAAGTTTAGAATTTCAAGTGAGCTTCTCTCAGATTCCTTAAGACAGCCCATGAGGATTGCTTTATAACTGGTACAGCCACTTTCACCAAGTCTTATGGCTTTTTGCTGGTGTGAAAAATGCATTAGTCAAGGATGATGACAATAAGTAATTTTGCTATGCAAAATTTAGAACCCTGACTGAAACGTGATAGACTTTCTACAAACTTAACAAGATCCTGCAGCTCTTCAAATCAACACCACAGGATTGACAACCTTGATAACTACTGACACCTGAACAGCTTGTGCTACAAAACTGGAAAAGGCACTCCTAGGCACTATCTTCAGAGCCAGCAATATACATTTTTTATCAGAGCAAACATTTGAGAGTAATCACCTTTTTCCTTCTAAAGTGCTGCAGAGAAACACTTTAAAAGGCAAATAATCAGCCCTGTGAAATATCAGCATTGCTGTAGTCATCCTTCTAGGACTGGTTTGCTTCTTTATATTAAAAAAAAAAGATGATGTATCCAATTCTACTGTCTTACATTATTTAATGGGATTTATCCATGTGCAGTGCTCTGGAAGAATCCTTGTCTCTATAGGGCCAGATGATTTTTAAGACCTTGAGGTTAACTAATTTTATTCATCCTGAAGATCATATTTTGAGGACTAAGTTATACCTAAACAGATATAGTTAGTTAAGTGGTTAGTACAAATACATATCCTTGGTTTACCTCTCCTATTAAGTAAATACTGGAAAATTATTATTAAAATAAAATCTCCAATATGTCATAGTTCATCACTATATAGTTGGAGGAGTCTCATGTTTCATATGAGAGATATTGGAACTCCCTTAAAAAAAAAAGGGAGATAATGGCAAAGGCCAAAGAAAAAG
>VZTB01016568.1:722827-758664 GCA_013397245.1 Thryothorus ludovicianus
AGATAATGGTAAAGGCCAAAGAAAAAGGCACTTCAAAACACAGTATTTCACAAAATGATCAGAACATTACTAATTTTCACCCTTCTAGTCTTGAAACATGTGCGATATATATCAAGGCATTTCTTAGAAACCCATGAGAAAAGAGTCACTAGAGAACTGTGGGTAACGGGAACAATAATGCCTGCATTAAAAATTCCTTTGCCTTTCAAAAGGAAGATCAAAGAAAAATATTAATCAAAATGAAAAGGTTTTTTTGTTTTGTTTTTTTCTTTTTTTTTCTGTTCTTTTATACATAGCATGATCCAAGGTTTGAGTTAGGTAATTTCATTTAAGGTTAAGGCTGCTCATGAATTGTTATTCTGAAATAATTTAACTTTTTTCTCACTGCTTTCCTCCTCTGACACCAGAGATTGTATGCTGCTTTCTAAACAGATTAAGAAGCAGTCGAAATAAAACCTTGTCTTATTTTGCATTTGTAAATGAAGAACTTTATATGAACTGTCATGGAAAAACAGTGTTCAAGAAAATTGATTCTTTGCTCAATACATCATCATGACTGTACAGGTAAGTCAAAGTAGCAGGAGTAAAAAAAAAAATAGCCCCTTCTACTGGCTATTTTTACATAATCCCTTTGTAGGTAATCCAACAAATTGTGTTTTTCACAAATTATCCACCTTTAAAAAGAAAAGGTATCATACTAATCCATAGTGGGTCTACTACACTGCTGTTAAAAAGCAGTCAGTGCATACTGGAGGTGCTTTGTAGTTATTTTACACCAAGAAAATAATGAAGTAATGATGATGATAATGTTGACTGAAAATCAACAATTCCTTGTTATAAGTCTGTTTTCATAATGTCAACCTTACAAAAACTAAATGATTAGTCCTGGAATCTTCCATGTCGTGGTCTTAATGAAGATTTATTTTCATTTTCTAATCATTGCAGTAACTTCAGAAAACAGCTTGATAGCTTCTGAATAGCTAGAAAAAAATCTTTGTGGAAAAACAATTCTCATCATCTTTGTTTAGGAAAAAAATGAAAAACAAAAAAAATCCTGTTGAGAAACTTTGTTTTCACAACAGATAAATTAAATTTGACAGATAGGGATGTAGCTTGTGCAGAAGTTTGGGTTTTGTCATTCTTATGGCAGTCTTTTCAACAAACTTTGCATATATTCCCTAGAGATGCAGATTTTAGCTGCTAAACTCCTTAGAGCTTCCCGTCACTTTTTCTGCTTTATATTCTTTGTGATCACAGCTTCAAGTGGATATTCAAAAAATCTTTTCTTATGACAAGCATTCTACAAATCTAGTCTGTAGCATACATAGTGCCATTATACAGTTACTAAAACAAATAACAATATTTTGATTAACCTGTACACAAGATCACACTTGGATCATTACAGTATTGGTCATACTCATCCTTGAGAACTTCTGAAGTGCAAAACCAGTGTTAGGACTCATCTGGATTAGGAATTTTCAGAGAAGATGCTGCACATACCAGACATGTACAAGTGCTGTCCTCATGCCTCTCATTCTTTAGCAATCACTTCACAAGTAACTCAGTGACAGCTACATACACATGTCCAGTGATTTATTCATCACACATGAATATGTTCTCCATAAACACACATTTATTTGGGAAAGGAAATATGAACAGGAAAAGAGAGAGAAAACAGATAAATAACCTCTCTGATTTTTAAGTAGCTGAAAACCTGTTTGATTTATATAAGTAATTAATATTATATGTATATATATATCAATATATATTGATTTATATAAGTAAAAAAATACCTTCACTTACAGTGAAGATAATATTTCCATTGAGAACTTTTATCTACCTGTATTTCAGATAGTGGCTACAGAATATTAGTGAGGATTTTTTTCTTATTTTAAACATTTCTTTATAAAATACTATTACTTAAAACTCCTCTAATGAAATACGTTCCTTTCTACTTTTGTTCATACACATGATATCTGAGTGCTGTCAGTATAACTTCATTACAATTGCAATTTTTTCAAATACTATCATGACTGAAGGCGTAACAGGCTCACATAGAGATATGAATGAAAAGCTAAGAAAGTTTTGTTACCGAGGTTGTTCTGCCAGACTACTGTAATATAAAATATATTTGCAGTGCTATGATGTAAAAATGAAAAATACACCAGTCATCATCTTAGCAAGTCCTTCATTATCATTATCCAGTCATTTTGTGGCAACACACAGGAACAGATGGGGGAATGTAGGACATGTGCTATCAGATCCCTATCCTGCTGGTAGCAGCCATTTATTTAAGCGATAATTCAAAAATCTTTTTATTTTGCTCTTATCTTTTATAGAAGCCTAGGGTCACATTATCAACTTTAATTTGGAAGAAATAATATACAAATTGAAACTATGTATGTATCTATATGAAAGTCTTCAGTTCCAATCCCTGAATATTTGACTACCAACCACCAAAATAACAGTGGCTTGATGTATTCATCTCATATGTTTTTATTCTACATATTCAGCATCCTTGGGGGAGCAAAAAATACTACTTAAATTCCTAGGAGCTTTAATATGAGTAAGTCTTCAAACAAATTCATATCTGTAGCTGATACTGAATCATATTAGTGAAATTAATAAGCTTAAACTCGGACCTTTTATATTAAACTGAATGCGCATTTGCATAATTCATGTTCAGATACCCAGTTGCAATTTGCACTTTGAAAAAATAAACAGTAAATTAATCATATAATTTTAGAATCAACTGAAATGTAAAACTGCAATTTATGAACAAAAATGAATATTTTAGCAGCACAGAAATACATGAATTGGCTACTTCAATAAAACTAACTTTTAGTAGCACTAGGACAACAAACTTTTCTGAAATGAATTGAGATGTATATCAGTTACAAAAGCTGAGCAAAAGTGTACATTGAAATGGGCAAAACGTCTGTAGAGCACCATTTTCACAAGGAATGTAGTACAGCTCAAAAGGTAAGGAATGTAATATCAGTTTTTAAGTTATATCAAAACTACCTATCTTGCTTCAAAACTCTTCCTTCCCTTGACTTCCCAACATACTAGATTTTCAAAGTAGAAGGGACAATTAAGATAGCTGTGTATTTGGGCCTGGATAATGAAATTGTTTCCTGTTCTGACCTCTGTTTAGATCATACCTACAGAAGGACACTTGCAATGCAAGAAACTTTCTTTTGAACACAGATGCATCAGCCAACAGCTAAGACATTGGCAAAATAAATCAGCTCAAAATGCCTCTCCTTTGCATTCTATTCTAAAATCTTTCTCCAAATAGATAATATCATGGAAAAACTGTCATTTTTTGGTTAGAGTATAAGGTTGCTGGGACACAGTAGAGAAGATGTAGAAGCCTTTCTGTTCAAAGAGATTTTAGTAGTTCATCTGACTGCAGACCTTCAAGAAGCTGCTTTTCACAAAAATGTGGTCTAACTTGCCTTTAGCTTGGCACAAAATATGAGTTTATCTTCAAAATATAAGGTACTGTTCTGAGACAGATTCTTCAACACGCTATTGCCCTACCCTAGAGTGCAAGGTAATATACAATCAATACCACGGAATAAATCCCAAAGCAACTCAAATCCCTGCCCCACTTGATGCTGGAACTGGCACACTTCTTGTTACAGCAAATCATACAGAAAACAATTAAAAAATTGTCACGTTCAAGCTTTAAACTCCTTAACATTTCATATACGGGTAAGGAAGCAGAAAGTCCATCTCAATACTGAGTCACCTTTCTGTACTATTAATATACCTCAGACCCCAGGTTTCTAAAACTGCCTTTTCAGTGAGCATTGAAATGCCATTAACCACAAGTACCCTAAGAGAATGGAAATCTAAATCTAATTTTCTACCAGGTTCAACTTATAGAACAGAATTTGCCGTGTTACCACGTTATGTTATTGCTTTAAAATGACACCACTCATAAAGAAAGCTCTAGGGTCAATTTGCTGTGAGGACTTTCATCTATTATACATATCCTAGATAGCATCTGACATCACCAGTGCCAAAGCTGTAAAATCAGAGCTAAAGGAAACATTTTCAAAATTTATGTTTCCCATGGCTTTCAGACAGCATGTCAGAGTACAGGCTGAACTTCAGTGCATTCTGTAACACAGACCCTGTGAATCCACACTGCCTCCTGCAAAGAACCTGCTCGTTCAGGAGCAGCAAGGACAAAGCTGCCACTCTGCAAGCAAGGGAGACATGGGGTGACAACACAGCATGCTTCTTGTTTCTCCCTTGGTGTACTACAAGGCTCCCTTGAATTGGAGGAGTTCAAGAAAAATCCCCATGCCTCTACCCTGAAAGTAATCCAAAACATCACAATAAAACACATTTTCTCAGCACCATTAACCATTATAATTAAGTAACGGCTCGAAAAGATGGAATGTGAAAATGCAACAGAGGATGCATATTGGTTTCAGGAAAAATATTTTCGGTCATTCTCATTCCTTTTCAGCAGTTAACACATGGCCAGTCACTATCTTTTTGTCACTTTCCTTCATTATAAGGACTGCAATAAAACACTTAAAAACATGATGAGCTAATCTCAGGCTGTCATAGGAATTTGTGTGTCTGAGCCTTTCATCTCTTAACAGTAAAAACTTTCTGACGTAGATTAGTGAGGTCAGATGATTTAAAAAATTGTGTGGTTTGGAAATGATTGTATTTGTTTTGAAATAGTCTTAAATTATTTTTAATAAAAAAAAAGAACTTAGATTCTCTTTCTTTAAGCATGTATTCTCTTACAGATCAGAACTGCAGCCTCCGGGCATCTGATATATTGTGTGAAATCTGTTATGTCTTGTCTAGTGGACACCACCTCTTTTTTATATTCAAGTAATAACAGCAATTAAGTACTGATTCTTGCCAGTACTTTCTGAATTAATGCAATTAAGTGTGAGTCTTAAGCTAGTCACAAAGCCTCAATGCAATTGTCTTCTCATGAAGCTGTAATGAATAAAATCAAACAGCAGGAATTCCGCTGGAAACAATGAATAGTAGCAATCTACTTCATCTTATATTATACTGACTGCTTCATATAATTTCATTTCATTTCTACATAAAATAGAGAATTCCATTGTCTGCTCTGCTGCCATTTCTTTTGATGTTTGGAATATATTTAATTATACAAGGTCACATCTGAAGAGATAAAGCTCTCTGGAGAGAACAAAATTGAACTTTTCCATATCAGATCACTTCTCTCTACAGAAATGAATTCTTTATTACCCCAAAATTACATGGCATTATCCTGAAATGACATGATATGTCTTATTTCTCATATAGCACATTCCTGGAATAAGGCTTGAATATAAAAGAAAACTAATGGTTCTGAGAATTGGCTGCTCCAAAGGCTTCACTCTTTCATTACTCACTCTTGATAATTGGCAGTCCACAGTAGGAGAAGCAGGAAGAAATATGCCAGTTGCATTTAGAGATGGGAGTTATGGCCTTTTCCTTACGATGTTGCATAAAAAATTATGGCAAATTATAACAGCTGTTACGGATGTGCTAAACCTGTCAAAGGTCTGTTTGTGCTAAAAGATTGCTTTTTCCCCCCCGAATTCTAAATGTGGAGTTCTTCAGTCTTTCAAAGGCCTAAGAAATGTTTGCAATGGCTTAAAAGAAACAGAGAAAGAGTAATTAATGTGAAGGGAAATGCCACCTAAGGTAAAAAGAGATTCAAAAATTTCTGAAATGTCTTTTTATCCCCATATAAAGAACATTTGAGAGCAGAGATACATCTCATAGTTTTATATTTTAGTCATTAATACAAATGCTGAACTTTCTGAATTGTATCTAATACTCAAATGTGTAAACAATGTGCAATAATTGTATCTAATACTCAAAATTTTAAAATAAAACTAAACATCTATTCCATTTTTTCTCTAGATTTTTTTTTTTTAGATACTTACTATGGTTTGATAAGACAGTAATTGGTTTACAAGTAAAAAGGGAGCTGCAGAGCTGTTGGGGTTTGATACCATGTAGGTGAGCTTTAACTGAGCCCTTGGTTACCTTCTGAGGTATTTACAGTCTTTTAGGAGGCACCCTCAGGGCAGCCTGCAGTATTCTTCATAAAGTACTACTTTTGTTGTTAATAGTTCAACATTTTTAGATCTGCAATGGGTTTAAAATTAACTGCAAATGATGAGCAACCTCTGCAACAAAATACATTTGCAGATTCAAGGCGCTACAATTTTTTTGAAAGTAAATAAGGGACTGCAGCTAAATCTGGGCACAAGATTACAATGCTCTCACTCCAAACTGCCCACGCTTTTCAAAAATATGCAAAACTGGCAAAATCAAAAGAAAGTTTTATTAAAGCTGTGGGTGCAAGCTCTAACAGGCTGTGGTCTGCCAATGAATTCACAATAGCATGCACAGTCACAGCACACATACACAGCACAGCACTTACTAAAATTTTCTATAGTCATTAAACTTTAATTAGACTTTATTTAAATTTAGACCTTAATAGTTCGAACTTCTGTTTCCATTAACATATTGTTAGACACTCCCAGATTTCCCAAGTCTAAAATAAAACAATGGGGCTACTCTTTGATATGTCTTTGCTACAGAGTTTTCAAGGCATTATGCTGTGTACAAGTGTTTGTTTAGATGCTGCAAAATTTATTATTTTCTTATATTTGCCTGTTTAGCAAAGCTAAGTAAAGCAACAACAACAACGAGATGTAGAGATAATTATAGACTGAGTTCTTTGAACAACTTCAAAACTGTTTATCAAAGCTAAAAAAATTAAAAATATTTGCAATCCTGAAATCTGAGAACAAGTCAGAACCATTTTCATGTGCAAAATTAAACTATTACGTAAAGGAAAGTGAAAATGAAAAAGGTTTTGAATTAACTTCTCTTATTTTTTTAAAATTATTTTTATTTTTTTCTTTTTGTTGTTACACTGTTGAAAGTCTTTATTGGAAGCTATGATTCTTCAAAGAAGAAATTACTGACTTTCAGAAACCCTTACTTTTCCAAGGGGAAACACTTAACTAAAAAAATTATGAAGATCTTCTATGTTATTTTCACAGCAGAAATTATTTTCCTTCCCCTAGCTAACAAACATCGAAAATTAAATGAGCTGATTTGTTGCAGCATCTGTAAATGTCAGTCAAGTCATGATCTAAAAGACAAGCAGAAAACTCCTGAGGCAGGAAAAGTCTGCTTTTATAATGATTAACACATTCTGCACACAATTACAGTATAAACTAAAAAGGAGCAGTAAATAAATGACAATTGGTCTCAACATTTAACCTTGGCATTGTGGGCTTTGCAGCAGATCCTGGACCAAAGGAAAAAATTAACATGCCAATGCTGCTAATTTCACACAAGAAGGATATAACCCACACTTCATGGAACTG
This sequence comes from Thryothorus ludovicianus, assembly GCA_013397245.1. Lineage (NCBI taxonomy): Eukaryota > Metazoa > Chordata > Aves > Passeriformes > Certhiidae > Thryothorus > Thryothorus ludovicianus. The sequence continues at coordinate 730,231 of VZTB01016568.1, forward strand.
GAAAGGGACCAGACTTCTGAAGACTAACTTGTCTATGATTTCTGCTGTGGAAATAAAGGGACAAGGTGGCAATAAAAGTCTGAGATAAACCACTACACATGAACTTCTTTATCTTTTAAAGGATAGGTAATTATTTTCATTACTTGGGTAGTCTAAAATTCTATTTTTGATTATTTTACTAATCTTTTTTCCCCAAGAAAAAAAGAGGTCCAAAAGTGGAACCTTGATTACTTTGGAGCTTATCTTCAATAATTTGAGATGGGTCTCCAGATTTCTATTTGTGAGCAGCAGAATTCAGTCCCAAATAATTAAATGTAAGAGTTCTCATAAAGAGTTATTATGATGGTCATTTAATACTAGATCTTCATCTTGATACAAAAAGCACAGCAGAAAAACATAAAAATGGTTTCTGTTTAAATCAAGCCCTTTCACTTTCTTAAAACAACAGCATCCCTTTACCAATAAATATCTATCTCCCATTAAATACGTACTCACTGATCCATATTCTGTCTACTCAGACTGTACCTCTAGAAATTATTGTCCGTGGAAAATAACGTGTCTGCAGTTGTAAACCTGGGAAATTTTTGTTTACTTCAGAGAGGATATTTAAGGGCTCTAAGGCAGAGCCTAACACAGCTGTGTCAAAGTATCTAAACCTGGATTTTATTGTATATAATTCATATTTTATTTTCTTGTAAAAGGAATTTCAATGTGTGCAATTTCTCAGCTTCAGTTTTATCTTGAATCAATTTGGACTAGAAGTCCTTTGTGGGTTTAGTTAGCCCAGCATCTTCTGAGAGATTGATAGCAGGTCAGTTCTAAAGCATATGAGAATAGATGAATTTGCCATTGTATCATCCCATGCCTCTCTCTGCTTCTACAAGTGTGACCCTCAGTGTCCTGTGGTGAAGGGCTTGCCTACATATTTATTAAATCTCAATGAATTTGCCTTATTTTTTTCCACTCTCACAAATCAATACAAACATTGCAGCAAAGCAATTTCATGTCACTGGACATTCACACTATTCTTGTACAAAACTATCCCCATTCAGCACTGCCCCTTTTGAACTGAGAGCATCCCCACATGGGATTCAACTTGGATCAAAGCTACATTTATGGCATAATGAGGTCTCCATGTTGTCTGCTCAACTCCTTCCCTAATTTACTTTTATGGCCACTATTTCAGTTAACCCTTCAGTCAATATTTACTGCTTTCAGCTATATCTCTAAGCTGACATCAGCGCATTAAACAACATTGAGGAGGAAAAAAAACCCTTAAAATCTATAAAGTATGATGTCATAATTCAAGGAATTGAAGGAAACTTCATCCTTATGGTAAATCCTATGTAGATAAGAAGACTACATCAGAATTTTACACGTGCACTAAAATTCTAGGCACTCTGCACAGGACTAATTTTAGTCAGCATAGCTTCATCTTTTAGTCAGCAAAACATCAGAGGGCATTTTTAAAATGCTATCTATTTTCAGGAGCTGGTTCATTTTTTATATCTAAGAAATACAGTCTCTCTTTGAAGAAGTCACCAAAATGAGAGATGACAAAGAGTATTCACCAGATCTTTGACTTCTGTACAGCGCCAGTTTCCTAGATAACAATTCTAATTCCCTTTTCCTTCTCTCCCTCGTTTTTGAGAAGAGTTATAGAATTTTTTGAAGCTTTGTAGAAATTTACTGAGATAACTTACTACTACTTTCCCTTTAAGGAACTTTTCATTTCTCGAACTGTCAGCAAATCTTATCCCCCAATGTAGCTGAAATTATTTGCCCCAATCACTGGTAATACAGCTTGAGGTGCTACGTCACTCACATCACCCAGACATCAGGAATTCTCTTGTCCCTTCACCCTCCAGTGCCTGAGCTCCTACACAGCTTGAGAAACTATCATAACCCTCCAAGCTTACTTCCAGTTAGTTTTTCTATTAATGAATTTTGCAATTCAGCTCCCTGGATTCAGAGGCTTAAAGCATTTTCTGCAAGAAGACCTGCATCCCCTTGATAAACTTTCCTCACTTAATGGGTAATACCAGCACATACTCTCCCATCAGGCCCTGTACTTATCCCAGGTGTCCAAACTAAAAGAAAAAACCCCACAAAACCTTTCCATCTTGCAGGTATCATATTCAATGACTGATCTGAAGATGAAGCAGTATTACTGTCTTCATGGCTGCTAACAAACAGTCCAGTAACTTCCACCAATATCCTTAAAACAGTAATACTGCATCTAGAAGTCATACTTGCATAAGGCTAGAGCAACAAGTAAATAAAAAAGGGAAGTTGGATCAGCTGGTAGAGTGAGGTATGGCATGACCATTGTTACCACCATCAATGATGAAATGATGGAAACAACAACAAAGAGCCTGAGGGCAGAATGCAGAGCAGTGCACCTGAAACTAGTGACTTCCAGCAGAACTTCAGGGGGATGTCTCCCAAGAAAATCCTGTCTGAGATATCTCAGTCTTGGTTACCCATTTAATAAATAAGAACATTTTGCACTGAATACCCTTTCAAAGGGAAAAAGGAAGGATGCTAAAAGATCACAACCCTATAATGCTCCTGGAATCTAATGACAATCAGTGGCACAAGAGATGGAATTTGTTGAAAATGATCAGACAGATATCACATAGCCAATACCTAAGCTTTGCAACAGAGGGCAGGACCAGCACAGGGAATCAAAAAGGACTACTGCCACACTGTGGTAGACTGTAAAAAAATTAAAAAAATAAAAGGTAATTTCTTTATCAAAGGAGCCTGCTGGGTACCTCTGGTCAAAGAGAAGTTTTCCTTCTGTGACCACTCTGCTTTAATAAAGTACCAAAAATAAGGAGAGAAATGCCCAATTGCATGAAACATTACAGTTCACCTCCTGGAAAATGGCTGAGCAGTGACAATGCTGTGTTCATGTAACAAAGAATAAGTCAGACAAAGGAACTAGATTGCTGGGAAGATGACAGCTTTTGATTAAACACCTCTTAGCATAACAATAGGTAGAAAAGAGAAAAGAATTTAATAGATATTTTTCATAAAATACTAAATTTTTTTAAACATTGCTTGACTACTGAATGCAATCATACATATGTTACCATGTGGCAGCTGAAACTTTTGTCTCTTCAAGATGCTAAACCAGCTTTAAAAAGCTAGAGACCTTAAAGGTATAAAACTGTGGCGTATTTAATAAAAGAATTAATTTGTCATTAAAAATTTGCTGAATAATTTTTCAAGCAACTTGTCATTTCAAGTAGAATATAGCAGTTATGCTATGAAAAACAAAGATATGATTCTTAGTTCTACCTTATGTCCACTACAAAAGATGAAAAAATAGGATCAAGGAATCATTGAGGTTGGAAAAGAGCTCTAAGATCATTGAATCCAACACAGCAATGCAAAGTCCACCAGTGCCACATTGAAATGGCTTTTAAATTCCTCCAGGGATGGTGACCCAACCACTTGCCTGGATAACCTCTTCCAGTGCTTGGCAACCTTTTCAGCAAAAAATTTCATTTTCATTATCTAATCTAAATTGTGACTTATATACACATACAGGTAAACACAAATTCTTTTACTCAAAAATTCCTCTTGTATGCATAACAGAAAAAAATAACTTAATCATGCAGTTCTTCTTAAAAAAATCAAACTACATCCATTGAGATTAGTATTTACAGATTGCCTTTGCATTTAGCATTAGAGATTACTCAAAAGTAGTCCTAAAAGACCCAAACAGTTTAAAGTGGGATTTGAGAAAGTGGTATATTTTTGAAATGTGTGCAGACATGCTGAAGAAATGTTGAGAAATACCAGAGGAAACAAGTTTTTAATGTTTTGTGAATCTTTCAAAGGAGATACCCAGACTGAAGCTGAAAGGAGATGAAAATCAGAGTCTTGACAGCTCTGCTTATCACTGCAGGAGCTGAGAAAGCAAGCTCTCCAGAGGCTGAGAGCCAGAACATGAAACAAACATCTCCCAACTTACTTGAATACACCAAACCATGTTTCCCTAAAAAAAAAAAAAAAGATTAATTTCTCCAGTATTGATACCTACTTTCTCCAAATGGAGAAGTTGTTTAAATTCCAAATCAAGGAGCAGGTTTTGTCATTTTCAATGCTATGAAGTCCATAACTGAAATCGAATTACATTTCTTCAATTTTTCCTCCTCCTATTAGAATTTTGTTTTTGTAACTTAAAAGATGAGAAAAGAAACTTGAAACCAGTAGTATTATTAGTTGAGTCAAGTACAGCTTTAGAGAAAAGAAACTTGATAAGGTATAGATTTCTGCAAAATGTAGAAAATGCATTTCATTTATACAGCAACTGAGAGACAACAAAGCATTCACATTCAACAAATTAGGATAAGAATTGTGTTTAATTGATAGTTTCTCAAGTTTATCTGATACAAAAAAGAGCACATGGAGTTGCAGAGGCAAAGCTTACATCTTTTATATTTAACTGCTGTGCAAAGTTTGTGTAAGCCAGTTCTCCAGGTGCAAGGGCAGGGAACAGAAACAGCTCCTAAGATGACACGCTAAACCAGGTATACTTTTGTCTCTTATCCTCAGGAATTGCAATGGCACTGTAAAAGTCCTGGTGTAAGTAGAAACAAAGGCATTCAAAATGATGTGCCGTATCTTTTTATTGTGTACTTTTATTTTGGTGCCTGCATTTCCATTCCCACACGGAGCTGAATCCAGTCCAACAGTCATTGCAAGAGATGTAACTATATTATAGCAAAGACTGGAAGGATTCATTCCAGCAGCTTAGGAGACCTATGCCTTGTGCCTTGAGGGATCAAACATACCTTATTACTGACTATTTTTACACACTTCTCATTTTATGGACTTGCTATGCTGAGCCCACAAAGCTTTCATCTTGCTCAGAAGAAAAGTGGCACATTCGGCTGCAATCTCTGAGGTTGACCAATGGATATGGAAAAGAAACATCTTAAGTACAATCCTCCCTGAGAGGGAGTGCTAAATCCTTGCATGCAGGTGGCAGAAACCAGCAGCTCCCCCACTCCTGACCTGATCCAAGCCAGCACTCTGCACAGACACTGAACAGTGATTATTTTATGGGGACCATTTGCATTCTCTTACAGCATCCATAGAAGTCAAAGCGCTCCTAAGCTGTTGTATTGCTTTGTGGCAGCATCACTCGAGATTACAGGCTCAGGAGTGACATCGCAGAGACAGTTTATACCTGAATCACATAATTCTGTTCAGTTCACCTGCATGTTCTGGAAGCATATTAGAAGTTACCAATATATACTATTTCCACATAAATCAAGTTTTCGTTCCAAAGCCTTCATTTTTCTCAGTTACAATAAAATAAAAAAAAACACAGCCCCAAAACAATAACACATCAGCACCCCCAAAATTCACTCCTCAACTTGTTTGTATTCCCTCATAGCAACAGCTATGATATATTAACTGATTTTGCAATGACTTTGTTGGTCCATTCATTTTTCCTGAGTAATCTCAGACATCCTGGCCAGTTCTTAATGGTTTCCATAGCTCAGATCTCTACCAATATTGGACACTCAGAACTAAGAGCTGAGGAACAGACAGGATTAAAAAAAAAACCAAATCAGACACTGACTTATACTCCTCAGGCTATCTTTGCAATGGAAGCATGAATTAAAAAAAAAAAAAAAGAAAATAATTTTGAGGTGACACCTGGAAGCCTTCTCTCTTTTTCACCATTTTTCAGTACCCTCCTCCAACACATATCACCATTTTTTCCCCTGTTACTCTATGCAGTCTAAATCCTTTTTCACTTCTATTGCTGTGACCAACCAAACTTTTTCCCTGCCTTTAAAGTCTCCCAGTAAACTTGGAAGCCCAAAGTTTAGCATTATATATTACACTTCAAGGTTAATTACCTTGAGGCAGTTTTCACAAAGAAGCAGTAGCCCAGGGCATCAGCTATGACCAGACCAAGGATGATTTGGTACCACTCAGATTAGATACAAAGTTCATGACTGAAAACAGAGGCTGCAAATTAAAATGGAACTGAGGAGAGGTGGTGAATTACCATTTCAAACATCATCAGAATCAGAGTACCAGCCCTAGAGAGCAATGATGCACATGAATAACTCGAGTCCAAGGAGATGTTTTAATCTCATTAAAGTGCAACCTAAACTCTGATATTGGCCAGGTTCAGTTCAGCCTAATAATTAGTCCTGGTAGTTACTTTTGTTTCCCTTTAATATGTGAGTAGTTTCTCATGGAAAAAAAGCAGGATAATTTATGTGCCTTGAATACAGTTTGATATGTAATCTGACACAACTATACTCGGAGTTTTATTGTGCTCAAGCACTCCACTGCATGGCAATAATTACTTGAGTAATATAGCACTTTCTATTCCTTTGGAGGGCAACCTGTATTTATTTCTCTGAAGCTCTAAATATTAATTTGATCAACATAATAAAACACATAGATTCCAGATACATCCTGATCCATTCCTCCCAGAACACGATTCTATTGCAACCTTTTTCCCTTCAATTTTGAGTTCATGTAGGCGATTTTGGTGTCATGATCAAACCTGCAAATGCTTCAGTTTATTTCCTCACATATGAGAAATGACTAAGGGAGCTGACCCTATTTAGCCTGGAGAAAACTCAAATGTCTGTCAATATCTGAAGGGAGGATGCCAAGGGGATGGAGCCAGGCTCTGCTCAGTGGTGCCAAACAATAGGACAAGAGGCAATGGGCAGAAATCGATGTACAAGAAGTTCCAACTGAACTTGATGAAGAACTTCTTTACTGATAGGGTAACTGAGCATCAGAACAGATTGTCCAGAGAGGTTGTCTCTCACTGGAGATATTTGAAAACCTTTCAGACACAATCCTGTGCCAAGCTCTAGGATCACCTTGCTTGAGCAGAGAGGCTGAACCAGAGGATCCTAGTGGTCCTTTCCAACTGGACCTGTTCTGTGATTCTGTGATTCAGTTGCATATTCAGCTGAAGAGTTATGCTGAAGTTGGTAGAAACATTTGTCTCATGAAGATTACTACCGCAGTTAGAAATTCAGGGCACTGAACTTTCAAATTTACCAAAAAATATCTGGAGGAAGTGCTAACTAGAAAAAACTTAGTACCAATGACAGTACTGGGGGGTTTTCTGGTTGGTAGGTTTGGGGCGGGGCTCTTTTGTTGTTTTCATCAAAAACTACACTCCCACTTTTTCAGATAACGTATTCTTCAGATCTGAATTGTCCACTTAGTGAATTTTGACTGGTATCTGTATTGAAAAAAAAATCAGTAGAGAAGAATTTCTACTGTAATTAAGAAAAAGCCAAATTTTTTCTCAGATAGAAATATCTCCACTCAGATATTTTTATTTCCTTTTCAAATGTATTCTGCTTTCAAGTAAATTTAAACAGAGGACAGAGATAAAAATTTTAAGGGATGGACTATGAGTTGAAAGAGGGTTTTGAATAGTAGTGGATATGCCATTTTGATACAATTTTAGTTGTAAAAAAGCAAACTGAGTAAACCTAGAAGCAGAAACAACAGGTAAGATAAAATCTGATTACAGTTCAACAATGCTGTACATGTTGCTGTAAAATGAATGATGTATATACTAATTTCCACTGCTTTATCCAAAAGGAAATTTAGTTCTTGAAGTAATGGCATAAGTCTTATGGTATTTTGATAAGGCTTTAAAATAGATAGATAATAAAATTAGAAAAAGAAAAACTCCAAAATTATAAAGGCTAAAGAAAAGGAATCAGAATTCATGTAACTAATACACAATATTCAACTTTGCATGTAAAAACAAAACTGTTTCATTTTAAATCCTGTACTACTTCATTTTCAGTTCAACTCTTAAAAGGCTTATTTCCTTCTGATACTGCTCCAGTTGCTCTCTGTGGGAAACTATAGAGTTTATATATTATTCATCCAACTGAAAACCCTGAGGCAGGACCCCTATGGAGACTCTTCAGTAATTGGTCTCCAGATGCTGGTGATATGCAGTGCTCTAAAAGTCCTTAAACATCATGAGGACACAATTCCATCTGCTTTTCAAGCTGCGTATGTTTAAAGGAACAACACAGACTGCTCACCCACATTTTCAGGCATCTCCTACAGAACCTAATTATTCACAAACTCATGTGCATCAAGCTACAATTTATGTGGCTAACATAACAGCTTAAAAATTTTCAAATTAAATAATCACTGTATTATTTAATAAACATCTGATACAGCTGAGCAACCTATCCACAAAAACAGTACGCAGCAGCAAAATTATCAATTGCTTTAATGTTCCCAGAATACACATAAACAGGGGTGGAGAGTGAAAAGCTTAGCAGTAATCATTCTGCATTAACATACCCTGACAAGATGTAGGTATGTGCAGGAAAAGTTCATTTAGCATTTGCATTTATACCCTGACACAGTAAAACTATAACAGCGCTTAAATCCTAACTTCAGTGTGGCTCCAACATGGACATATATGCAATTCACTCAAACAGTGCCTTGAAGCCAGCCTATAATTATTTTGGTCTCAACTTGAATGGTCAATCCCTGCATTTTCTTGGACCCTGGAAACTGGGAGTAATAAAGATTTTATTATTTCTTTTTTCAAGAATACTAACACACAAAGGATATTAGTTTTCAGGACATCTTAATTGCAAACATCATTTAAAAGCACAGCATGCAACTTATAAATGATAACTTAATTTAGATCTGCAGAAGATGCTGACATCAGTTACCTAACAGCCCCTTCTCCCTTCTGCCTTATTTTGACCTATTTTCAGGGTTCCCTGCTTCAGCTTGTTCAGTATCATTGTTCTTTTTCCTAAGTCTCATCCAATACCTTTTGCTTCCCTCAACTGCCATATTGTACAGGCTCGAAAGGCAGCAGCTCAAGGCTGACAAATTAACTTTATCTAGCCTAGAGCTTCTCTTTGACATCAAGGTCAGTGATTTTTTAGCCTAGTGCCACAAATTTGTCCTGTAGGCACATCTAGGTGCATGAAAGAACATAACAAGAGTTCAGAGGCTACTCATGCTAGAAGCAGCATGGACTAGGAATCATGGTTGACAGAAATATGTCTCCTCAAGAACAGTGAAAATAAACCTAAATTGGGTAAGTAATGCTATGTGTTAATAAGAGGAGTACATGAGTTAATAACAAGGAGTAAGATACGTAAAACACAACCTACTTGGGAAGAAAATAAATTTTGTCACAAAATGATGAAGCAGCGTAACGTCAGAAGTCAGGTTCAGGCCTTCAGGATGACAAAGACGGAGATAAAAGGACCAGCTGGTGCTTAGTGATTGCAAGAGCCAACAGATTTCTCACCAAGTTCAGGCAGTAACTTAGAGAACATATATTATAACATGACTGTCACTGCCCACAGTAAAGCAACCTTGAAACAAACACGTGTGGCAATGGTTTTGTGGTGCTTGCTGATGCATCTGTAATGAGGCTGTTCTCCAGATCTCCATACCCAAGGATAAATGTACAAGAATGAATCAGTAGACTGCTCTAGACTGGAGAACCAGTCTAACCTAATTTTTATTTCACTCTTTAGTCAGATGTGATTATACAGAGGATGCTGTCTTGACTCTTAGAGCTGATCCAAAGCTTTAGATACAGAATTTCTTTGCCTCTTACTGTCTCAAAAACGGTGAGAAATCTGTTGGCAGGGCAGTCGAAAACTAAGGTGTGGTAAAACAGTTTTGTACAGCAACTAAAATCTTCAGCCATGAGATAAATGACACCTTTTCTCTTCTACTTTGTTTAAACAAGTAAAAGTTTTTTATATTTTTGACTTCATTTTCCAGAGACTATAGAAGCTTCTCAAATTCCTCTTGAGAGTCTCCATTTCAGATCTGGTGAGAACAAAGGCATTGTTTTTCTAGCTAAGCTACATATTTGCTTTGTCAATTCACATTTGGAGGCAACATTCAGCAAAATATAATCCTGTAAAAATAACCATCTTCAAAATATCTATATTCACAAGGGACAACAACAAGGTGATGAGAACTCAGCACCTCCTACTATAAAGAGCACTTTGGCATCTTTGTTCTCACATTATTAACTTTTTTCTTAGTAACAGAAACCAGATTAAAGATGCTTAAACTCAATGCAAGAAAAATGAAAACAATATATTTCTCTGCATATAAAGACTAAAAGTCTATGAAAAGACACGGCCTTTAGACATGCAAAAAACATACCTGTGTGTTTGTGCCCAAGAGTACGTCTACCATTTGTAAGAAGTTTTCTCCTTTGCAGAATTTTTATCACTCTGGAAATCATGATTTTTACAAAGAGTTGGGTGAAGAATTCTCAACATGCATATGATGAAAAAACAGAGTGCATATAAATTGTAAATACTGTAATCAAAAAATTGAAGCAAGCTACCTAGCATTTAAAAATACAATATTTGAAGTAATTGCACAATATCTGAAACAGCTGCTATTTAAAGCACTTTAAAGGCATTCATTAAGTATCTGATTAAATATATGCAGCAAAATAAGTATACTTTTTCAGCCTATTTGTCTTTTGCAATTAAAGAAAGGTATGCAACATGGCTGTATTTTTTGAATAAATTTTGAATATTCTCTGACACAGTGAGCATCTCTCATAAAAGATAACTTTTCCCTCATCTTCATTACTGAATTTTATGGCCCAAAAAGCTATCCACAAAGTTACTGAGTTTATATTTATGAGGTTCTATCAGCAGATTACATAGATCTGGACCCTTGTGACACAAAACACCTCACACTCAGTATTTTAAGATTAAATTACAAAGCTACTATTTGAATATTTCTCATAAATGGAGTAGCAGTCTGTGATTGTTGTACTGCAAGTCTTAAAAATATTTATTATTTGTACTTATTATTACTCTATGCCAGGAATCCACTGGGAAAATGGTACTTCACTGTGAGATGACTTCCAGAAGGAGCAACTAAGGAAATGTACTTATAATGCTTGGAAAGTAAAACAGCAGTTCAGGGAGTTATGGCTCACAGCTGAGAGTTTTGAAGAGATTATATTAATTTTCTTAGCGTAAATCGCTGCAGTAGAATAATCAAATTTGTGACTCTGAGAAATGTACAAGCAAAATAATCTCAGGAGGATTGGGAACATGAAACAACTACAGTAAAAGGCAACTGTATGGGTTTCTGTTTACTGTAGTTGTGTCCCAAACCCCTTTGAATGAGGCCTATTTCTGAACAGATTTGTTAAGGGAGAGCTGAGACAAAGAGAACAACATCAAAGCACATAGAATAAATATATAGAATAGTTCATTTGTGTACACACTTGGCTAATAACCTGGGATGGATTTTCACATGGATTTAGAACACATCTGGAAGTATTTCTATCCATCTTTCCAGATTAATATATCTGGAAATCAACAATATGAGAAAATAAAATCAATTCCATTAATATGATAAATAACATGGGAATAAAATTTTTACTATGTCACTTCAAAGGATAAAAATTTACCATCAGTTGGGACATTATTTTTAATTCAGAATCAAAAGTATATTCCATAGTTTATGGTTCACTTGCCTGATGTAAAAGACCCTGCTTACATCACTGTTATTATAGGTTATAGTAAGTTTATATAGTCTAATGGTATTATTGATTATGAGAAGTTACTATAGCTATACAATATTATTGTCTTTTTTTTCATTTAATTGGGAAAAATGTTTATGAGAGATGACAGTGGAATGGAAGTACAATCAAAGTTAATGGTCCTCCTGAACACAGCCAAAGAATAATTGTTGTAAGACTGCACTGGTGAAATGTCTTATCTTCTGTAAGAAATACTTCAAGAACTAAAGAGTCCTAAACATATTAAGATAATATTTTGAAGGCAGCATGACTTCATGCTGTGTTTGCCCTCTTTGAGGCATTAATGTTTCATTTAAACCAAAAGAAGACTATGCTTTTCTTCCTACAGCACACAAAAAGTTCTTTTGCACTGTAATAAATACTAGAGTATGTACAATGTCACCACTAACAACTGCACATTAATTGGGCAGTGGAGGTGGAGGGAAAGCAATAAAAACATTCTATAGGCCTATTAGGACACATTGCAAGTGTGGAAAACCATTATATGCCTATAACTAAACACTTAAATTTTTTTGTCTATTACATGTATAACACCAAGTACACCATGTATATTGAAGCTTTGCCTTTGCAAAGTTTCAGTGGAGATATAAATGAAGCCATTCATACAAGACCTCTTAAAAGCAGCATAGAATCATTTAACAGCAAAAATATATTCACCTACATGTTCACCCTTTCTAAGCACCAAATAGATCAGTAAACAAATCATCAGTTTGCTGGAATGTAATCCTTTTATCTCAACTCCACAGAATTCAGAAGAATAAGACTGGTGCTGCCCAAGCAGACAGATCATCTATACCATAAAAATGGTTCCTGTTAAGGAAATTTGAATTGCTTCTGTCACATAGCATATGGATGAATTTGGGTAGAAACATGTTACAGACTTTAGAGTTTGGTGTTTCCAAGCCTTTCTGGAGAGCCCAAGAGGTGCCTGACTGCAGGGCTGCAGTGCCAGCCCCGATACCTCAGATGGGGGTGGCCATCAGCCAGGGACCAGATCTGGCTCACTTTCATCCAGGGTTTACTGAAGGCAAGATTACTCCAACTCAGGACCAGAGGAAAACATTTTGGTGCACTGCCACACTGCCATTGCTCAGTAGTAGAGTATCAGAAGGAAACAGCTGGGTATAGTGCAATCCCTCCACAGTAATACTATCATAGCTATGGGAGAACCATAGGCAAAACTGCATCTGGAATACCATTTTTCTCAGTAATCAATAAATCTGATCTGTATGACCTCACCTAATGACATTTTTACACATCTATAGTATTTTGAAAGAATGAGTTCCATGTTTCAATTATGTTTCAGAAGACAAAATGCAGTTTCTTTCCCTTTTAGGCCCTCAACCTAATAGCTTTTTAAATCTATCTCTATTCCTATATCAAGACAATGAGAAATATCATCATTTTTTTCACTGTCTTCTTCTGCACATGCCCAGTGTAAACCAGGATTAGTTAGGTAGTTTTTAACTCTTTACTGTGAGGGTGATGGGACACTAACAAGCTGCCCAGAGAAGTTGTGGATGCCCCTCCCTGGCAGTTCAAGGCCAGGTTGGATGAGACATTCAGCAACCTGGTGTCGTGGGAGGTGCTCCCATCTATGGCAGGGAGCTTGGAACTAGACGATCTTTAAGGTCTCTTGCAATCCAAAGCAGTCCTCAGTAACCCCTTCTAATAATAACAGCACAGATTTTGGCTTGTCAGCACCTACTGTTCCCTTCCGCAAACCATTTTCTGCTGCACTGCATTATGTGCTGCAGACTCAGGTTGCTCCACTGTGTGGAGATTCATTCAAGTATCACCGGAGGCAAAAGCACATCACTGAGGACAGCATCAGGAGGAACATCGTGGCACAGTTTTACAAAACAAGGTTGCTGAGAAAACCAAAGACAAGCAAGGATGAAAGTTGCTAGAAAGGAAAATTCCTGAAAAACTAACTTGATGTGGTGAAAAGACACTGGGGTATTAGGGACACAGCGTAACTGCCTTAAGGAGATCTTCATGCTCAAGGAGACTTGACTCAGAGAGAATTTGTAAGAATAATAAATTCTGTAGTACTACTACTCAACCAGATTAATCCTAAGGACAAAAGGCCCAGGTCAAGCCAGAGCAGTGGATGAAATTCACCCTACACAAAGTAAGGGTGTATCTGAAGCAATCTCTACACCATTATTGTGACCTGAAGGAGGATGAGAATCCCCGAGGGCTGAAGAGGGCAGACGTGGTACCTATCTTTACAAAATGCAAAAACAGTTGAGAACCTGAGAATTTACAGACTAGTCCAAACAGATTTGATCCCTAAAAAAAAGGGTAAATTAAGCAAAGCACCAAACCAAAAAGAAGAGATAAAAAATAGGCTGAGGAATAGGATGAGAAATAACCACAAGTTTTCCAATAGCAAAGTATTGCAAACCTTCAGTTTTGTTCTTAAACAGATTAACTGCCAACAGGATGAGACACTGTAGAAAAAGTGAATTTTTGCAAGGTTATTTAACATGTTGTCCTATGATTTCTTGTAACGAGCATTGCCTGATATCCATAAACTTTTCAGAACACTAAAGCCTTATGATATAGTAATGTCAGTTCTTTCTTTCCCTCTACATAAGGGGAGACATATATATAAGGATATGTATAAGTAAAAAACAAGGACACAGCTGTAGCAACACAAAATTAAGACTAAAGGGATTGTGATTCATTTGTAGTCAGGAAGACAGCTATACTACTACTATACTATAGCTACTATACTACTACTATTACTGTAGCTGTTTATAGTAATAGCACCATAAGATTTAGAAGCATCGAAGGAAGATTTGAAGACAATTGTGAAGTACAATGGAGAACATCCCAGATCAGACTGATGCTTACTAGGGTTCTGCAGCAGGGAATTGGCTAGAATAAAGTTTGGATATGAAAACTAACAAAACAGTCATCAGCAAAGATTTGTGTTGAGGATGAGAAAAAGAGGAAAGAAAAATACAAAAAAAGGACAAAATCACAATAAAAGCATTTTGATAAAAAGCTTCATAACATATGTCAATATTTTAAAGGCTTGCACAGGCCCTCTTAATTGTATGTGCATACTCTGAGTAAGAGGTCACGTTTGAGAACTCAGTTTACGTAAATACAACATGGCATCTGGTGCAAATGGTAGTTACATATCTGCACATGCATGTAAGAAAACATCAAATAAGCAAACACACATTAAAGTTGACTTGCAGCCATGGATTTGATAATACTGTAACAATTATTTTAGTAACTTTTTTTTTCACACAAATATTAGCATTCAGGAGCAGATGCAAATACTTGCAGATTCTGCTAGATGCTCAAATATATTTGATCTCATCTTCGGTTTCATGCAAGAATATAGCTATAGTGAAGGTTGAAATACTAAAAATACAAGAAGAAAAAGGCTTGGATTATCATAGAAAAGGGATAAAGACTCAATAAAGATAAAAAATTCAAGAAAGCATGCAGTAGCTTAGAAGCAAGGAGGGGAAAAAAATCTGTAATGTAATCAGAGCCTCCCCATAAACACGCACAAATACTACAGAAAATCTACATATAAAAGAGCATTTGCAAAAAAAAAGGGTGAAGATACTACAATGAAGTATAAAATACAGATTGGGGCTCTTGGTGACTAACCTCACAAGATTTATACAAAGTATTAATGAAGAATGGTTTAGAACTGGCTGGAAAAGAGAAAAGGGTGAAAGTTGCTTACTTTCTGTTTTATGTACACTTCAGAAGATGAAGCAATATCAAGCTGCAGGCAATTAACAGTGAAAACCAAAACCCACCAGAAAGAGGGGAATATCACCTCCTGCAACATCATACTTGTGAAGATGGAGATCCCATGGGGAAGGTGCTGTGGAGAACAGACCACCTTCTCTCGCAGTAGGCAGTGTGAGTGTGAACAGAACATGATCAGGAAGGACAACAACGCAGGGCAGCAGACTGGCAGCAGAGAGCCAAGAGCCTGCTCTGCTTTAGGAGGAGGTGCACACTCACTCCAGGGAGGAGGCACACAGCAGGATGAGCTGTCAGCTCGGACTCCACTGGGGCACGGCAGCATCTCCTGCTCAACAGGACTTAGGGTATTTTCTCATTTTCTGTAACAGAAACTGAAAATGGGCCCACCCCTGATGGCCTGTGGGAAAACGCAAACTATATGGAACCTGACACACAGGTTTATTTGTTTATTTGTGGTTTTCTACTTTTCCTCTCTCTAATGCTGAATGTTGGGATACTAGAGGTTGGTTTTCATGGCAAGGGAAATAAGCAAAAAGCTTCTGGACTGCGACAGTTCAACACAGCGACGTGCATTAATAAATATTTGAATTTTATACAGAAACTGGTTCTTATTCTTGTCTATAAAAATAAGAAAGTACCAGTGATTTTCATTTTTGCTTTAGGATTTTTTCTTTTATTTTTATAGCTACAAATTTTCTTTTAGCTTCTTTGAAGAGCCTCCTTTCACAATTGGCATGGCTTTTTAGATTGTTTCCAACTTCCTTATCCCAAGAAACAGCAGGTGGGATTGTGGAGATGCCATTGTCATGGGATTCTCTTACACAGAACAGCAGTAGTACAGTGCATTACTTATTTTTCCAGTTACTTTTGGAGCATAATGAGATGGATGAGACTGTTGAAGGATTTTTGTGCAGTAAGTTGTGCTATGAGCAGTGGTGAGTTTCCCAAGGGAGGTTTGGCTGCTTGAGAATCTCCAGCAATGGAGAAGCCATTGAGGGAGGCAGCAAGCAAGCACTGCACAAGCTCAAAACACGTCAGAAAAACACAAAACTCTCTCACTCACACACGCTGGTAAACACACTTGTCCCATTTGTGAACAGTTCTCCAATTCCATGTGTGTGAGCCTGATTTGCTTCCATTTACTCTCCCATAGGCAGCTTTCTTCAAACCTATCCCTACAACCTTACAAACACTGAGGCAAAGCTGATGAAGCACACACAATCATCTAAGGTGGGTTATTTTTAAAATCAAGAAATGGAAGTTAATATTTATATTCAAAAGTTTTTACCTCTTTCACTGACCTCTTCTATTAATTTTTAATTCCATATTCACAACCATGTTACTATCTTAATTAACAGTAGGTTGTTTCCTTGTGTGTGTTATGAATTACTTTTATAAAAAGGACAGAAAAGAATTCTATACCTCAATTGTAAAATCTCTGGAAAAATGATATTTTCCTGTTGAATCTTAGCAAGAAAATTTCAGAGAATTGGTCCCTATAATTAGAAAACCATAGAAAAATGTGGTTTTGTTCGGACACCCACAATAAAAGGGTTGAATTCAGTTCTTAGTTGCAATAATAAATATAGATGAACACTCGACGAAATAATTCTAATAAAAAATGAGGACAAGATATCAGAAGCACCTTCTCTTGGAATAGATGAACATCATAATTCAAAACAGGCCTGAACAGCAAAATATATCAAAACAGGTCCTTATTCCCAACACTGATTTAAAATTTCTGTGAACTTACTGGATACGCAGAAAGTACCTGCTAGAGCATAACCACAACTTCTAAAAAATATGTAACACCTGTAAATATTTTAGGACAGTGAGTGATACTGACCACAAGAAAGATGAACGGAACAATGGTTTAGAAATTCTCAGGAAAGGAAGAAGAGTTATTATATAGTTTATTTAAAGCTGATCTATAAGTACTGCTGTAACTCCACTGACTCGCTAGAATTAAGTGGTGTATCAAGGGAGGACCTGCTCCCAGATGGGTTAACTATGGTGTCACATCAGATGAATTTCACTAGACTGTAAAACTCTATCTACTAGAAAAGCACTTCCTAGAAAAGCAAAACTAACTGAGGATTCAGTGGAAATAATTTTATTCATATTTGAAAAATACTTTAAATGAGTATAGACATACATATGCAAACACACACTAACACAGACTTGTCAGAATAGAACACTAAGAATCCCCTCACAAGATGCAATCATGTGGTTTTTTTTTTTTTACTGCTTTGCATATAAAGACTGCCTTTATAAGGAGATAAGACTGCCTTTGGCAACATATCAGTTTATGCATTGTGGATAAACATTTTCATATAAAAATGTGAATTTGCAGAGAGATGCACTATCTACAGCTGGAAATAAATTCCATTTTCCACCATTCTGCTCTCCCTCATCTAAACTGTACCCATTTTCATCAAGTTTTGCACATCAGGAGTCATATCAACAGAGGAGGAGAAAGTTGGATGTAGGGAAATTGCAGACATGTTCCTCTGAGTGTTTTTAAGCTATTTCTCTGTCCTGAGTTCCTCTCATAGACTGCATAGATGTACAGGCATGGACATTTCAATCCACAAAGCCTGGTTCTTCTGTAAGCTAGTAGGACCATAAAGCAGAAAAAAATTTCCTCTGCATTATTTTTACATCTTTCTCTTTCTTTCCACACAGCTACAGTGTAATTCCAGAGTACCAGAGCTGAAAAACTAAACAAATCAAAGCATGCTCACCCTGCATTGACTATGTCCCCAGTTACTACAAACACACAGAAATAACACTCCAATTCTGCCATTTAAACTGAGTGAAATGACAGTATGTATGTGAAAGGAATTCCTCACCTTCTCTTTGAATGTATATAACAGCTTAAATCAACAAAATATCGGAAATTTTCAAAAGACCTGTAAACTGCCCCATTTCCCTGCTGAAATATCACCATTTAGTCCATTAGTCCACCATCTACTTCATTCAACAGGACCTCAGGAATGTGCACTGCACTGCAGGCTGGGCAAAGCAACTCACCTCCTGATAGCAGACTATGAATGTGCTGAAGGACCAAATACAGAAACAAAACAACTGCAGGCTTTATCTAGTGTGACAGAGGCATCAGGTAACATTTGGCCTGTTGGTCTGACCAGACACCACCAGGATTCCTGAACCACAAGTCCCTGTCCCTTTACAAGCATATGCACTATGCAGAATTTAATTAGCACTTGTATAGCTGTTCACTAGAAATCAAGATAATTCACTGAGGTTATCTTCTGCTTCACAATGCTGTTAAAAAAACCTTTAAGACAATACTGACCCATCTAAATCAGGCTTATCAGGTGCAAAGGACATGAAGTTGAAAATCAAGAACTTGGCTGTGACTCTAATGATGCAAAGCAGTTCTGAACAGACTTGCTCATGACAAAGGTGTCTGAAAAAGCAGCTGAGCAATCAGAATACCCCTAGAGATTCAAATCTCTAGGCTGGTACCAGCTGAACAATTCCTGCCAGCCTGCATCCCAACACCTACACATCCCAGAGGTAACTAGCTCAAAGCATCAAGAAAGAAAAGATTTTAAGGGTAACCATTTGAAGTACTAGCATTATTATTACCTGATTTTTTTAAAAACTATAAAAATAACACACAAGTTTATATAAAAGCTTTAGCAATAATTTTCTCCTTATTTAATTAAAAACTTACTTGAATTAAAACCGAAGATCTCACTTGAATGACTTTTAATTATATTGATTACATTATATGAACAGCATTAATTATTAAAACATGAGAAGCTAAAAAAGCATTTCTACTGTTCTGTTTTTCTGCAGTACACAGGCTGAATCATTAACCCAGTATTATAAAAAGAAATGGAATCACAGTGATTAATAAAAAACGCAAAAAGCCAAACCAACAAACCAACCCACCAACCAAAAACAAGATGAAACCCAAACAATAGGAAGCAAATGAATTTGGAAAGAGAAGTGGAAGAAAAAATATAAAACAAGAGCATTTACTGAGTAGAGGTGTTTACTTCTTCAATCCATTCTTCAAAGTTTTGTGACTGTTGAATAGAAAATATTTACTGATTTATTTTTTCCACAGGGAATCATAGGCAGTAAAACTGACAAAAAGCACCATAATGTTCAGTACCCCAAATATCAACTCACCCAATAAAGGAAGAAGAACAGCCTACCTATTCAGCCAGTTCCATTAGTCTAGAGATACTGATGGTGTCATTTCTTCTGGCTGCTTTCACATAAATGATGAAAGTAAGGGTCTTTCACAGTTTCCCACCCCTACACAATTAAGTTTGAGCCAAAAATGTTTACCAGTAGTACCATTTGTTCTGCAAACTGTGTTAAAAATTGTGAAGCAGTTTTTTACTCAGGTTAGTCCATCAATTACTATTCTATACATTTTTCACTGAACAGGAGTTTCAGCAGTGAACTGCCTCTCACCCCTCAGCATACCAGATGAAAGATCTAGTAAATAAAGATTTACAAGTCTTGGATAATAGTCCAATAAGATTATATTTCTATTCCAGCTTTGGAAGCATTGCCATGTGAAGTAAACACATGGTGTTCCTGCCAGCATTTGCACCCCAACCAAATACTTGTTTTGGTCTCTCAGATTATGCATGCAATTAATAAGAGATGAATGCTCACTGTGAAAAACTGAGATATCTGCACGAAGTCAGTGAACTCTTTCCACCCTCTCTAGTGAGAATAGCTTCCAATTGTTTAGCATACACACAACAAGTTAGAAAATCAGAACGTTTAATGGGAAGTAAAAAACCCCAAAGCTCTGGAATTCTGAATGCTCGCTACCTGGTTCTCAGTATCTCCTATTCTCCTGTGCAGCACAGTTTAATGACTTTCTTGCTTTAAGGATGAAAACATGCTTTACAAGGACCATAAAGGGGCTAAGAAGGCTGCACTTAATTGGAAGATGAAATTTACTCGAAGTGTCTCTGGATGTCTGCCAGATTCTTTTCAGTGACACTTACCATGATCTTTATGAACTAAAAAAATACAAATAAATGCCTCCCAAACCTCCCAAAATATTAAATGCAACATACACACAGAAATAAATCAGTACATTTAAAAGCTATTGAAACAGAAATGTTATTACATTTTAAGCATAATTTTTGTTTTGGGGGGTAGGGGTGGGGTGTGCAAACAGCTTCAAAACTACTTTAAAAAAATCTAGACTGTGTTAATGAAAAGTATATCTTTATGAAAGCACAAAAAACAGAGAAGTAAATTTGAAAAATTCTGCCAGCTTTGGATAGCAGAAATCCAAAGTATAAAGACTGGGCAGCTAATCATTTAGTAATTCTAGCCTATTGTTGTAAATTCCATTGTCCAGACTATTCAATGTGAGCATTAAAAATCAGCGCATATAAAAGTAAAAATTGAAATCCCTTTACTTCAAACATCATTCTGCCTTATTAGTCTCTGACAGAAAAATAAATAAAAAGCCAACTAATGACTACAGTGAATTTACAAAAAAAGAAAAAAAACGGAGCTGAGGGACTTTCTTAAAAAAAACCTTTTTTACCATTACCTGAAGATTCCTTTTTTCCATTATAGATCTACAATATAAGAAGAATGTTTGTCTCATACATATCAAAATATTAAAATATAGTCAAATAAAAGAATGAGTCTGTTTCAAATACAGACACACATATTTAAGTGAAGCCTGAGATACTTACATAAATGTATAAAACTTTGGATATTTAAGTTTTAAACAGTTTTCAGTCACTATATTTAAACAAAGAATAAATACATACACTAAACACCAGACTGGAGTCACACATCTCATTCCAAAACAGATCAAATTTTGAGTCAGATGTGGTACTGTGACAAGTTTTTGTGACACTCCTTGCAGTCACTAAGTCTCATGAATTCACCACTTTGTTATCTCAGCAGAAAAAAATCAATAATAAAAGCAAAAATATATCAATAGACAAAAAAGTGTATATGGCTCCATAGGTAACAGACCTCCTCTCCTTCCTCCCTCAAATATTATGTTTGTACAGTGTCACAATTTAGAGAAATGCTGAAATAATACCATGAATACCTGGTTATCTGCATTTTAAATGATATAGTATTTATATTTTAGAATTAGAAGATACACAAGTAATATTTTTTTTTCCTAACCATTATGCATTCAGTAGTCTGATCTTTTCAGAAAAAGGGTTTTTAAAGACGTTAGTTTCTCTAAAAGCCGAGCTTGATGGACACTGACAACTCTTTTTCTTGCACTATAAGCTTCTTCTCAATGCATCTCAATGACTTTTTGTCATCTCTGTCTCCATTATCGGTATCAGTAAAATGAGTTACACTAGGTTCTAGTGAATGGAGGGAAAAAGGAGAAAAAGAAATAATAATGAACCAATTGCTTACATCTTTGATCATTTCATTGACCCAGAAATCCTTCAAGCACAGACGTAATTTCAGATACATGAATAGCACTATGACTCCAATTGAAATTGCTCCTGGAAGTGTAAGAGTAGAAGGTTTTGTCTAGAATAAAGACTAAAAATCTCAAGCACTAAGCAAACCTTAAGGATTTTACAGATTTTAAATAAAAGTGAGTGCCCCATTTTTCTCATATACTTTTAATGTACTTTATAAGTACTTTTTTTTTAGATAATAAAAGTCTACAGCTTCTGACTTTCACTTAGAAAAGTTGCATTAAAGACTGAATAAATGCTACAGAAACTTAAACCAACAAGGACCTAAAGATGCAAACGAGTGCAAGGAAACGAGCCATTAATTTGTATATGGTCTAATGTTAAATACACTTCAGATGAGGAAAAAGCCCAAGCAAACACAAAAACCCACCAACAACCAAAACTCAAATTCCAAACCCTAAAACACTTCAGTTTGGAGTGGAACTCATGCTCATATTGCATTGCTGTAGTTAATCTGAAAATGAAAAACCAGACTGGATATATGTACAAATGGAACAATCTCTCATTTACTCCCCTCTCCTGCCTCTTTGGGTGGGGGTCAAATAAACATGTGCCATTACCACCTTCATCCAGTAAAATCACTTGAGGATTCATTAAAATGGCCCACACATGAAGAAATTTTAATATGCAGCCAAAAAATTTTAATCAGCAGAAGATAATACATGTTTTAAGCCTATAACAAGGCTTAAAGAGAGACAATTGCTTACACTAAATAAAATGAAGAAAAAATTTTGAAATTGAATGAAATGAGAATTCATCTGAAAGCCTTTTAGAACACAATTCATGCTTCAATACAGTCTCAAGAAAGGACAATGCAATCAATAAAAGCCTTCACATGTTAGTGGACTTCAGTAATTCTTAGAATTCTGGCCATTCAGCACTTCACACATTGAGCACGCACTGACTTCAGACCAAGTAATGTGTGCTTTTTAAACTTGAATAATGATAATATTATACAGTCAAAATATGACCTCCAGGGCTCAAGAAATTGCCCTGCATAGAATTTTATTCTTGTAATTTATTAATTAGTCTAAAATATATTTTGTATACAATCACTGACTTCATAAATCACCACTTACAATTATTGGTTCTAGTAGAATATATTCTTTAATGGTGTATCTCAATACAGTTAAACCAACACAATAGTTCAGATTTCACTCTGAGGCTCATTACATTGGCAATTTCAAAGAGGAAGGATGGCAGCAGTTAATTTTTAAGTTTTATATTTTGAAGGTCTTTTAATATTTAACTTCTAGGGAAAAAAAAACCAAACCAACCCCCCTCAAAAGTGTAAGGTGTCTTAAAAAATACATGTAGTTTTTTATTTCTTTAGAGTAATTAAAAGTTGAATCAAACCTTGCTCCCTTACTATCAAGCCAACCCTATAATTGGTGAATTCTTCTCACCTTGCAGAACAGTGCTACACAAAACACCTTTCCCCCAAAGGTGTATGAACTACCATATTTTAAGAATTTGCTAAAACACTCAATTTAGCCAGGGCTTCCTCCCAATTAAAAGTCTTCAGAATCTTACTTTTGACCTAGTTGTACTTTGCTACTTTAAGTATTTGCATGAAAGACAAAGAAGTATTTTGTAATGATGGTAGTTTTAGAAAAAGAGATGCTCCCTCAACTATGATCACTGCTGTGTAAGATTGTTGCTTACATTTTTCTAACTTCTATTAGACTACTGCTTGAATGGATAAAATCTGGGATATATAGACTAGCCTTTGGCTTTCTAGGCACCACATTTAAAAAGAAAGAACAAGATGAAGAGCGTATAGATCATTTCTATCTAAAGTAAAATAGTTACATACTAAAAAGTTTCAAACAGAACATCACAGTCTATAAGGAAGAATGTGTCAATGAGAGTACAAGAATACAAGGAAATGCCATTTAGCTGATACAATGCTTTGAAGGAATGTCTTTGCTATAGTACTACCAGAGCTAGGACACTGTGTTTTCTTTTGAGACTGACCCCAGCAGTAGGCAGCATTTTGATTTAGATCACACATGAAAAAAACCAAACCTGACTGAATTGAGAAAAGGGTGGGCAGCCATGACCAAAAATTTTACAGAAGGAACAGGTACACTGGAAAAACTTTCCATCCCTATAAAGGAGGGCTATAAATATCATCAGGAGGCTGGAGAACCTCTCTTATGAGGAAAAGCTGACAGAGCTGGTCCTGTTTGCCTGGAGAGAAGGAGATCTTACCAGTGCATACAAGTATCTTAAGAGCAGGTGTACAGAGAATGGAGCAGACTTTTTCAGTAGTGCCCAGGAACAGGATAAGGGGCAATATACAAAGAGTGAAACACAGGAAGTTCTATCTCAATATCAGGAAAACTTCTTTACTTTGAGGGTGACAGAGCAGTGGAACAGGCTGCCCAGAGATCTTAAGCAATGTGTTCACTGCTTTAGCAGTGGCTTGGACCAGATGATCTCCAGAGGTCCCTTCTAATCCCAAATATTCTGCGAGTAGGTGATTTTGTTACTGTGAATAAATAAAACATTTCTTGATGTGTTAAATATATAATCACAGTGTTAAGCAATTATACCTACTGATCTTTCACACTGATGCAAATAACACACTTGGCACAAAACTTTCACTTATGGAGTGTCAGTTGCAGCTATCATTGATAACTGGAGAATTTTATGGTACTCAAATATAACTACAATAATTAATTTACTCCCTTTCTCATTTTAAAATCTTTATCAAACAGTATGTGGAAACACTCAGATCTCTGAATGAATATTTCTGGTAAAAATAATGATTACCAAGGGAAAACAGCTACTGAAATGTATAGCTCAGCTTTTTCTTTAAGTGCCAGAAGGACTCAGCAACAGGAACATGCTGGGCTGCCTTGCTCATAGTCCCCCCAGATTAATAACTGTAGTGGGGGAAGTATTTGTGGAAAGCTACTCACAGCTCCAGCACTGTGGCCAAGTGCTCAGCTGTTAAAGACTGTGTTAAGCCAGCAGGGAACCTTCAATTTCACACGTGAAAGGATGAAAGGGTAATTTCTCTGCCAACCCAGGGCCTCAAATTACGAGTATGGTGCATCTCTAATTCTATTTGACATGAAACACTCTCTCAGAAGGGTTAGGCTGAATAAGTGTATTAAATGGAGCTCTATTTACTAGATTATGTATGAGAAGCTGGAAACACAAACCCTGTAGGAAAATAAATTTCCTTCTTTACTCCCAAAGGACTGTGAAAGAAAGAATTGCCAGTATTTAGCATTCAGGAAATTTGATTCAAATGGACCAGTTAGTTGTTAACAGATATGCACAGATCCAAAAACAAGGACTCAGGTGGCAGCATGTCGAAACAAAGGTGCATCAGATTTTTAGTCCAGAATCTGACGTCCGTTACCAATTAAAGAGAATCTGGTAAATACAACGCTCAGCTAGAACATGAAGGTAATGCTCTACTGTCTCAGCAGGTAACTAACAAGTAATGAAATAGGGCACAGCATACTGGAGGAAGTTTTCACTAAATCACTGAAGAACCCCCTAGCATGGAAGAAATAAAGAAGCACAATACATACTACATTAAATGCTGGCTACACAAATGGTTTACGTAATGGCTTTTATTAAAAAATAAAGAAGCCTTCACTGTTTGAGAAGACCACAAGTATTCCTCTTGTAATCTTTCTCTATTTGCCCATGGAGTGGAAAACTACCAGTATGTACAATCAAACCTAACAGTAACAATTCACATAAATAATCAACTAATCCAAACAGTGACACATACTTGCGTGTTGCAAAGTTTGGCATAGGATGAAAACTATCTTTTTTTTTAAATTTTAACTTTAAACTTGCTCTCTGTAGGAACTACCAAACTTCTAAGCTATCCAGGGCTGGAAGCTTTCTTTGTATGAAGCAGCAAAAGGCTGTCACGTAGATCTCCTACTCAAAGCATTTAGAGAGACAACTTAGCAGCTTCTGGTTGCAATTTGTTACCAACAGTGAAACAGCAGTAATAGTTGAGGCTTCCCAGCCACCAGACTTCTAAAAGTCATTTTATGGTTGACTGACATGGCAAAGGGTCAAGCAAATGCTCACCATTACAGATTTGCTATAAGAAATGAACTATTATACCCCTTCCTCTCTATGGAATGCTCTTTTGTCCCCTTTCCCCCCAGCTTGTCACAACCTAGCACTTCTGTCACTTTCTCTTCTGAGCTATCATTCAAAAGACCCTAGAATGCAGAAGAAATCCAAGCTTTTAACTCTACTTGTGCCCTGCTATTTTTGCTATTCTCTAGCCCAGACCTAGAGAAGACAATGCTAACAGAGCCAAAACCTTTTTCCCCTACAGCAGTGAGGCAACTAAGCCCCACTCTGACTTTTAGTTGCAGTAATTAGCAGAGACAGCCTTGAGTGTGTCATTATCCTGAGAAGTGGAATAATGCCTCCCTCTGCTTTCCAGCCACTCACTTGATGTGTGTCGACTCTCAAAGAAGCTGCTGAAGCATATTAGAAACACAACTGCTAGTGCCACAGCAAATGATTAAGAGATGTAGCTACTGCTTCCTTCTTCCCAGGAAATACTTAGATGTTACAGTTACTTATTTCTTTCTAAATCTTACTGCTAAAACTGCAATAGGAAAAGCTCTTAAGATTTATTCAAGCTCAACAAAAGCACTGGGTGTGAAAGCACTGTGAGTGTGGGGTGTGTATCTGCAGAGGAACCTTGGTGCCATCTCAGGTATTATGAGAGTGACTGACAGCGTGGATCCTGAATGGTCAGACAAGTTTGCTCAATACATCGCAAAGGAAAAAAGTGGTTATTCAAAAAAATGATGATGTTTCTTTTTTCCAGGGGTCGCTAATGCCAAAATAATAAAGATGAGTAATTTTTTTAAAGAACATTTACAGATACAGCAAAACACTAGGAGACTGTTTTTCAAGGTCAATATGCAGCCTGCTGCTACTACTTATTCTACAGCTGAAAAATCAGAATGCATACATCAATAGAAGGCCAATTTGTGAGACCTGAAATGTGCAGCAAAATTCCTTCTTCATGACAGAAAAAAAGCATATGAACTAGAATTCAGAATCAATACCATGCTGACAGAATGCTTCCTGGTAAAACTCTCAGCTCTTTACAATGTGTTTTTTAAATTTTATTTCAGAGCTGAGTAAGAGAGACCCTATAACATCAGAGCATAATACTTTTACTTTTTAGCACTGACTCTAACTGCTGTGTGAGATCTGCCTGAAACAAACAGCAATGTGGGCAGATCAGGCTACCAAGGCACTTTGGCTACCAAAGCAGGAGGTTAGTTGCCTTTCTCCTCCTACACAAATCTGTGGGATGCTCAGTGGTCTCACTCCAGGTCTGCTACTACAGTTGTTGACTCTCTTCCTTTTCCATTTGATGCCTCAATTGTTCTACGGTTTTTGCACAAACGGAATGTGAGCTTGCCTGATGGACTTTTACCCACGAAAAATTATCACTGTAAGATTTACTAGCAACACGTGCACAGCATATTTGGTCAGAGGTCAATGAGGCCATGAAACTCTGTGCTAACTGAAAGGCTGCTGCTAAGTTATTGTTGAGAACAGGCTATTATACACATAGATCACAAGTCAATATGAAACATGGGGAGAGCTTTTCTTCATTAAGTTTAGTCACACAGTGTAATGAGATAAAAAAATCCAAATTAAATTCTTGCTTACCTGGACTTGCCATTTTCCCAATATGATATATTCTTTATTTAATAGTCTAAGTCAGTCATAATGAAATTGGATTTTGCCCTTCACCCAAATAGAGAAAAACCTCACATTTTTATTTACTTGTTCTATAATAGTATGCTTATGACAGGCAATAGGTAAGTTTTTGCAATTCATTGCTGACTCATATGCCAAACAGAATCATTAAATGAAATTGTTTATGAAGAGGTTGAATTTTAAGTAGTATATTACAGCTGTAAATATAAGCCAATGACTCATGCTATTCAATTTATTACAAATCTGCTAGGAAATCAAAATTCAATAAGACTTAATCCACCGATATTCAATAAACATGTCAAAATAATGTTTATAACAAATAATGAGAAATCACTATCCTTTGTCTACTAATGAAGACACTTATTTAAGGTGAACTTGTCAAAACCAAGAGCCCACTGTACAAGTTACACAACTACTTTGACTAATTCAAGGACTCAATTTGACTTCAATTGTCTGGAAACTAATAAATTTTTATTAGCATTAGCAACATTTCTGACTAGGATTTTTTATAAATGGTGACTTTTCAATAGTTACTGGTATAATTGCGATTCATAACTGACATAACTGTTCAAGTGAGATTTGAATAGTCTTATTTTAAGAAGGCTTAAACCTGTGGCATTACTCAAGAAGCATTCAATACAATTGCAAAGAGAGCACTTAGGTGGCATAATCACTCCAAGTTCCATGTCACGTTTTCAAATCATGTTTAAATGCAGCAGAAGAGATGTTTAAATTGTACGTGAATTTGTTGGTATTGACCAAAATCACTTACGAAATCTGAAAACCTAATTAAGCACAGCTCACCATGTACAATGAACAAAATCTTAGAGAAATCATTAAATTTATATGAAAAAAAAGAGAAAGAAAAAA
>VZTB01016574.1:0-31973 GCA_013397245.1 Thryothorus ludovicianus
AGCATCAACCCAGGACAGCATCCATGGTGTAACAGAAATCCTGCCGAACCTGCCAACTCATTCCTTTTTTTCTAAGCAGGATTGAATAGTACTGGAATGAAGTGACCCAGAAATATCAAGAGGCTTTAAGTCCTTTGGAACAGTTCCTTGTCTATTGTACTCCTCCACCCTCCTGGACAGAGAAGGGAATTTGAGAAAAAGGAGTTGGATTGAACAGAAGAATGGCTGTCTGAATAGCTGGTGTCATGCTCAAAGTCTTATCCTCTGTGATCTTTTCACACCTTTGAGAAGTTGGACCTGTTTAGGGCTGATAGAGCTCGAGTGTCCAAGTGTGAGCAAGAATGTCCTGGACAATAAACTGTCTGGACAGAGAATTGCACTCTATTTAATATGGAAAAAGAATGATGTTCTAAGAACTCAAGAAGAGCCAAAGATTGTTGAGGCATTAGGAAGCAACAGGGAAGCCAATGTGAACTCCCTCAAGAGAATGAGGATAAGTTCCTCTAAAGAGGCCCTGAGACCAATGGTCCAGTCAAATGCATCCATACCAGGGCATACAGCATGCAGCACAGGCAAAAACCAGGAGGAGCTGGAAGATTCTACTCAGATGAATAACTATGAGCTAATTACTACCACAGGAAATGAGTGGAACAAATTCTATGACTGGAGTGCTGTGATAGAAGGCTATAATGTATTCAGAAGTGACAGGCAAAGGGAAGATG
The DNA here is from genome assembly GCA_013397245.1 of Thryothorus ludovicianus. NCBI lineage: Eukaryota > Metazoa > Chordata > Aves > Passeriformes > Certhiidae > Thryothorus > Thryothorus ludovicianus. Next base: position 723 of record VZTB01016574.1, read on the forward strand.
AGTGACTGGCTCTCCATGCTCAAACTGGGATTGATTGAAGCTGTCTCTAAGGAGGAGAAATGCACAGGTCAAGTTTATGGGTGAAGAAAGAAAACAAAGAAAACTTTGTTTTCTATAAACAGACATTAAAATGCAGCCAATGATACCACTGTATTGTAATTATTTTGCTTCTTTTTGATAGTTTATTTATCATAAATATGAGACATACTCTTTTATTTTGTTTGCTTTTCCATTTTTTTCCCCTCAAATTGTCATTAACAGCTGTATGCCAAGATGTGTTATGGCAATCAGGAAGCTCTTCCTTCTTATTTTGCTAGGAAAAACAAAAAGGCAGTGTGGCAGTTGCTTCTCTAACTGCACATTTCCTGCTTGACAGGAGCATCTGATATTCATTGGATCACTGCACTGCTTTGCACAGCAGTACTATTGTTCTAGCTGCAGCATCTATTTCAGGACTGTATTCAGTTTTAGGATAAAGGCTAAAAAAAGGGAAAATGTACAATAAATCAAAGTGTAGCAGTCTTACACATGGTTTACCATCTGATGCATCAGGCTGTATACTAATTTACCACAATTTGTGACTCAGAGTCATATTTTCCTATACGTTGTACATCCTAATGGTCTTTGAAAAAGCTCTGTGGTATCATTCCCCAGTTTTTCGCCATAAACTTAACATAAAAAGGTGTAGCATTTATGCTACTGTGGACAATTGTTGATACATATTTGTGAATGTTGTTTATTTTGATCCTTTATCAAATCCTTGCCTAAGCTCAGTTAAACAGATTCTGTACTGCCCACTTTTATGTCTGTGTGGTTTTCTACAACTTTAGCATTCTCTTTGTTCTGAGGTCAGAATCTGACATTTATCCTTTATCACTAAAGATTTCAATGCAGCCAATAATCAGCAGTCTGCATAGTGACACTTTTTAGTGATTTTAGTACACATACACATATTGACACAGTAGTTGAGCTAGATTCAGTAATTTCAACAACTAGTGATTTTCTTCCATGCCATTATTAGCATTTGATAGTATTGTTAGAAAAGAAATCAATCTAACAAACAAACTGACACAGACTTAATATGTGAAAACATTCATAATACAATTAACCGCTATTTATGTATTCTGTACTTAATCTGGCATATGCACTATTTATGTAGCAGAACAACTGTAAACAAGCAAGCACTGTTTTAGAGAGTTTGTAATTTAGCATAATACAATGAATAAAAGTAACGAATAGGAGCAGGAAAGGTTACACAATGTGTACAAGATTTATGGTTTTTATGATTAGGTTCCAGGGTTTGAGGACCCCTTTCACAGAATCAAACAGAGTCATTTAGGTTGGAGAAGACCTCTGAGATCATTAAGTCCAGCCTTTAGCCAATCACCACCTTGTCAACTGGACCACAGCACTGCGTTCCACATTTACCCTGACATGTATTTTAGGTTATACATAAAGAAATGTAAAGCCAAGCAAAAGCAGTAAACCCCCTTTGCAAAAAGATACTGCAGTGAAATGTTATATTTTATAGACTGCAGACTTAAATTCATTTTTGATGATTGTGTAAGGTTTTAGTTCTTAAAACATTAGTTTTAATTGGACCTGAATATTGTTGCTCTTGGTATTTCTTTTTCAAAGATACTTTCACAATTCTTTTTATTTATGTGTAGATCTTTCTTTTTTTATTTAATATCTAACTGATAGCTAAGCCTCTTTTTCATATTTTTGTCATATCTCTGACCATTTATATAGGGCATAGGCATTGGTTTCTTTAAGCACAGATGGGAAGAAATTAATAGTGCTAAACTCACCACACCATTGTTTGCCTGTTGCAACTCGAAGTTACTGCCCAGGATAATGTAATCCTTTGAGTTTAGGTTTAACACAATATAACAAGTCAGGATCACTACAGTTTGGTTTCTTGTGTCTATTACTGAGATCAGAGTGCTTCAGTGTTAGTAGCTGGTGCTGCAACTTTGAAAGCTTGTGCAGGAATGCTGTTTTCATGCTTGATGAAGCCTGAAGAATTTTAGGTTTTCTGTCAAGTGCTGAAAGCCAGTTCAATACAGCTTTTAATACCTGGAACAGCGAAGAGATGAGGGAATAAAGTTTCTCTTCCTTATCACCACTAGAAGAGGTAGTTTTCACAGATAAGTTTGGCAAATAATTTCTTTTACTAGCACATTCTATATGACTAGAAGTTAAGACAAGTCTAATAACTCTTGATATTCTTGGAAAATTATTGGATACAGAGACTTTCAACTCCAGTTTACCAGCAAGAATCTAGCCAAGGTGGAGCTTCAGTGTTTCCTTCAAATAAACACAAATGTTTAAACTGAGCTGAACTCACTGTTGTGGATTGTCTACTGTACAATTTTTGTGTAGCAGAACTCATAATTATGATAAGAAGATGATGTGACTTCTACATTACAAAGAAACTAGAAGATAAGAATTTTTGGAAGTATGGTTGCCATCTAGAAGGATGAATCCAGGTCCTATTTGGAATATATTATGCTACCCACTTCAATTTTCCTTTCTTGAACATAGTGACCCTTAGTCTGTATAAACAAGTTCCTCCAGCAATGGAAATGTTACTTTTTTTTCCCTCCAGAGCTAAAAGTAATAATGGGAAACTTGAATTGTTTTGTGTTTTCTTTGTTTCCTTGCAAATTGAAAGCATCTTTGTCTGGGTCAAGTAAAATGAAAAAAGATAAAAATAGGAAGAGCAGAGTTATCAAACGCTGAATGGTATTACAGTGTTCTTGAAGAGCAGGTGCCCATAAAAAGGCAAATCATAAATCAAAGACAATATATATGCTGTGATAATGGAATTTTACTTGTAGCAGCTAACATATTTGTAAAAGTAATCTTTATGTTTATTTCATTTATCATTTTCATAGGTGTGTGTATGCAAGTAGCCTTATTAATAACATTTAATTGCCCACGCTGGAGGAATGCACACACTATACAACACTCTAGACTTCAGAATATGCATATTGAATATTGCAAGTGTTTCTATTGTGTCTTTCCATGGATTAGTTCCATAGAAATATATAAATGAAAAATTGCTACATTTTTATTAGTAAAGGAATAAAAGAAGGATAATACAATTAATATTGTGTAGGTGATGTTGAGATAACCTGTGCAGTACTTTTAGAGGAATCCTGCTGCTATCCAGAGTCTGATTAGTTGCTCCTGATTGCTGCCTGCATTTAAGTATGATGACTTCTTTATCAGAACAAAACTATTTGTTTTCTTGAAGTAGTGCTAATGGAGACAGAGGAGAGATTGCATTTCTGTACTTTCTGCTAAATCTGTCTTTCTTGCATATGTATGATGTCAATAAAACAGTTGATTAGTATAGCTGATATAATTTATGTAATTTCTTCTGGCTTAGCCTGAAATGATGCTGGAGGTTTCTCTTAGTTCAGCAAAGAAAAATAAACTACCAGAAGGATTCAGAAATTTTCTTTCTTAATTGATCCTTTTGTCAGCTTCTGCAGAATCTATAGAGAGTAAGTCCATCACTTCTTACTTCACTGATATTGAATGTTTTAGTGGATAATTCTTTGGTTGCTGCATTTATGTGAGAATTCAAGAGGGAAAAGCATGAAAAAAGTATTTGAAAAGCCTTATGAAGTTTTGGATTTTTTCACTTTCTTTTTTTAGTATTGCAATACAAACCCAAAATTTCAAAAGTACATGAAAAATATAATTTTTAAACAGTTTGTTTTCTGTTCTCCAGTTAGGGAATAATAGGAGTATTAGTTGATGGTTTACAAACCTATTCTAAATATTTGGCTGGATAATTTTTTTGTTACTGGTCAGGCCTGATTGCCTATTTATGACTTACCTCATGTCTTAACTCTAGCTGACAACTAAGTGCCACACAGCTGTTAGCTCACTTCTTGCCATACTCCAGTACCATGGGGAGGAGATTCAGAAAAATCTTGTGAGTGGATAAAGGAATGGTTTAGTAATAGAAATAAACTAATATATACTACCAGCAGTATTGAAAATGGAGATAGCAAAGAGAGAGGAGTAAAACACCAGGTAAACAAGTGATAGATAACACAAGGTCTCACTACCTGCGGACTGATACCCAGCCCATTCCCCAGCAGTGATTGACTCCTGGCCAGCTGCCCCCTGTTCATATGCTAGACATGGTGTCCTGTGGTATGGAATATCTCTTTTCCAGGTCAGGTCAGCTTCCTTGGCCACCCAGCTTCTTGTGTATCTGCTTACAGTGAGAGCCCAGGACACTGAAAAATCTTTGATTTAGGGTAAACGTTAATTAGCAACAAATAAGTGATGAGTGTATTATCAACACTATTCTCATATCAATCCCAAAACACAGTAGTAGTACCAGCTGCTACAAAGAAAAGGGTCAGCCCGAAAAAATGTCCATTGAGTTCCTTCCATTGAGTGACTTTGAGCTCCAGCAGCTTTAGCAGTCTTTCAGGAAAAATTGTGTACAGTGCTAGAATATTGCATGAAGAAGGCAGTTTTGATTTCATCACCACTGCTCTAGTCCAGTTTCACCAAATTTCATCCTTCATTATTCTGGATGATTTTTACAATAATGCTCTTGATATGTTGGCCAAAACTGAGGTGAGCTCAGATTCTCACATATGTAGTGGTGGAAAAGGATACTTGTAGCTCCAAGAGAAGTAAGAATCTATTATATTTTATAGTAACTAACAGAATGCAATGTAATTAGCTTGCTATTCTCATCCAAAATCAAATTCCTTTGAGGTATACAGTGGATTTCCTCATCCTTCTACAGTACCCATGAAGTCTATCCTCGTCCTTGAGTAAAAGCAGTTCCACAAATGAATTTGCCTCTGCCTTAGTCAGGAATAACCCAGAGTGGTTTTTTCTATTTTTCTAAGTGCTCTACAGGAACTTTGCCCTTTACTACAGTATATAAAAGTTTTGATTGGGCATGGCCAGATTGCTGACTAGTCCCCAAGAGCTGACTAGCCCAGTGGCTTTTACTCAATGCATATCCCAGCATTTGAGTATCCCACCTCCCACTGCTCTCAATGTGGTTTTTAAAAGTCCCTTGCATTGCTTGATTTTGCTGGATGGATGCTGCAAGGCATCCCCATATTTACATTTCAGCCATCATTCTCCATACAAGAGGAGATTTAATGCTTGACTTGCTTAATTTCAGCATGTGTTTTGCATTCATGGGTACCCTGTGCAATAGTATCCGTGGCTAAGTTCACCTCTCAGCCAAGAGTCCACGTACAGGCTGAACCTCTTCCCTGATGGCTTGAAGTATCGTGGGCTCACCAACCTAAAAATATTTCAATGTTATGTATGTTGCCGGTCCAGGTTCGCCTGAGATACTTTAATCCTCGCAGTCTAATTCACTTGCTGGTTACTTCAGTATTTTTCAGTGGTCCAGCTCTTGTGTACATGAGCATCTATGTGATATACCTTCACACAGGCTTTCCACAGGGGCAGACATGTCTTACCACAATAAAGTACTTTAAAAATGTGTCTTTCTTTCCCTTACTGCTTTAACTGCTAGGAAACTTCTCTACTCAAGCAGACTTGGATTAGTTTGGTATTCTTTCCAGTGCACAAACTATGTCACCATTTTGAAAGGATGATTGATATGAAATTTTTTCTTTAGTTTAACACTATGAGCAAATTCTATAAAATAAAAGTACATACTTATAATCTTAAAATACAAGTATATCCTTATACTACTACTAAAATAAATTTTCTTGTTAATGCATGTTCTCATAGAACATGCATTAAATAAGCTGCAGTCCAAATATTTTGTAGTGTCATGTTTGAAAAAAGAAATAAAATTGATCTGAGTTACAAACCAGCAGAATACTGGAGATAGTAAATAAAAAACTTATCATATGAGAAAAGCCTTCAAAGCATATTACTTTTTAAAACTATCACTATTGACCTATAAAAAATTGTGTAAGCATACAAAATTATAATTCTGTTATCACAGACATGAGTTTGTAAGTTTCAGTCAATATCCTTGGTATTGTCCCTGGGCTAGAATAGTATTCTAATCATAATACAAAGTTATGAATGTTGCACCAAAGAAGACCTGACATTTGTTAACAAAAAAAAAGGAAGTTTGACATAATCTAGTTGGCATTGAGCTGTCTTATGAGTTGTCTTCAGCTTTGTTAAAAAATACCTGCATTTGAGTTATTTTTAAAAAATCTGATAATGAAGAACAGCAATATGAAATGATTTGCAAATAATTAGATTAAAAAGCCCTAACAAAATCAGTAAATGAAGCATTTAGTCACAAATAAAGTGATTCTAGACAATAATCAGGATAAAATTTCAATATCCTGTTGCTATGTATCTGATTTTCTGATAATAAGGAAAGTAGGAGTGTGTCAGAATAATATTAAATGGAGAAAGGAAAATGGCAATTAAATAGTTAATATGTCATAGAACAAAAACTTGTTAAAGTAGTAATATTTTATTGTGAAACAAATGGACACATTTTATTGTGAAACAAATGACACAGAAAGTGTCACAAATGATTGCAAGACAGATTTCAGTTCAGTCCATCTGAGTATCTGCTGCTTCAAAGAGATGTGATTGACACAGATTAACTGCTACAGTGTGATATTTACATTATTTTTCATCAGTCTGGTCAAGAGCCATAAGTAGCTGATAGCTATGATAATACTGTGGTAATACCAGAACCTTAGCAAAAAGGTCTATTGTTTAATTTAATGATCTTGATTCTTGCACTATTCAGTGAGATGAAAGAAATGGTAACTACCAGTTCAGTAGTTAATCATAAATGTTCTTTTCTAGAATAATAATATGTAATTCTCTTCTAAAAGTAATTGCTTATTACAGAAAAACTTCACTGAAACTTTTAATTCTAAAATAGCTCAAAAAGAAAATATCTCAAGAATAGCACTAAATAATGATGGAGGTGATCCAGTGTTCATATACATAAGGTGATAAAATTTCTTCTAATAATTCATGCCATTGATCTCAGGTTTTTCTACCTACATTGGGAAAAACAAGCAGAACTTCAAGACTAGGAAATCAAATGCAAATGGCTTTTAAAGTCAAAGCTTCAGATTTGGCATGTCTTTCAAAACATGATTTGGAGCAGGACTTTTTGCAGTGCATAAATAAAAAATAATGGGGGTTCTGAAGATTAAATCAGAGGTTGTAGGCATTTCTAGCCTTGCTGGATTTCCCAATGAGTTCTGAAATTCAAAAGTTTAAAAATCCCCTAACCCCCATACATAGCTCTAGCAAGTGATGGTCATCCTCCTGGGAAGTTTCTTCCTTTTGCCCAACAAGTTTTCTCTTGGTGCAATTTATAACTTTTGCATTCTCACCTTTCACTGGGCACTCCTAGGAAGAAAAGGTCTACCTCTTCTCTCAATCACTCAAGATTTTGGAAGTCTGAAGAGTGTTTTCACCATGCCTGAGCCTCCCCAGACCAAACCAGCCCACTTAACTCAGCCTCCCCCTTGAATGGCAATGACCACACCAGTGGCCCTTCCTCTGATGGACTCTCTCCATTTTGTCCTTATTCTTCTTGCACTGGGTAGGCTTAGCACTGGATCCAGCATATTTTCATATCCAGGTCCATGGACATGAAGAGGAAGAGAAAAGAAGAGAAAAGTAGTCACTTCCCTTCATTGTGTTCATGCAGCCTGATATTTGTTTAAAGTCTATTCCAAGAAACATCAACATCTCATCAATGCATTGTGTTTTTCATGAGATAATGTACATTAAAAATGCTCTATGTGGAACAAATATGGAATATATTCACTAATGCTTATAAAAACACTGTCTTCTGTATGTTGTGATATTCAGTGTTTACTTTAGAGCTGCTAAGGATGTATTGTTCATTGTATTATTGTAATGAAAATATAAAATAATAGAACCGGAAGGAAGAAAAAATCTTTGGCCTGTGACAAAATATCATGAGGATAGACTGAGTGGATCATCCAATAATGATGATCATTTTTGTAAGCATGACAGATATTTGTCCCATATTATATTAATTATCATAGTAATGTGCAGGATTTGCTAAAGATAATCCAGCTAGACAAACTAGAACCTTTCTGGTTTTCCAGGCTTCCTAAGATAAAAAATAAGAGGTAAGCAAAGTTGTACAAATAATTTAAATTAATTTCTTTCTTTCAATTGATGTATTTTGGAATGATGCTATTTGGGTAAATGTAAAAATCTATTTCTAGCTTTTGAAACACACTTCTGGTTTTCCTTATTCTATAATTAGTTCCTAATTTGATACTGAACATTATTTTTACTGCAAGAAAAAGCCCATACTTTCTTTTATTTGAAAAGAATAAACAAATCATTAACTTCCTAACACAGATAATATTCTGTGTATATACTCTGTTAAAAGTATACCAAAAATGGAATTAAATTAACAAATTCTTATCTGTTTGCTTTATAGGAGTGACCTGAGATTTCTGTTGTTCTTTTCTTTTTTAATGCCGAACCAATGTCTAGATTTTTCTGTGTTTTTTAGGAATTTTTTTTGCCGAAATGCAGAGTGAAGAATAATATATTCATACACCCCAGAATTTTCATTTTTTAGACTCCTTAAAGTAGTCACCAGTAATCTAGAACTTTACTTAAGATTATTGTTTATAGTTGTACTTGTCCTGGCAAATATGAACTGTACACAGTAATATTGATACTGAGATGTTTCCAGTGTACAGCTGCTTCTTTGATTAGGAAAAAACCTCAGTTGCCTAAAGTTGATTAAAATAAGACGTTTACATCCTGGCTTCCAATCAACATCATTTCCAGAAAATTAAAAAGCCATCTGGTCTGCAAGGCCTGACTGGACTCTTACACTTGAATTACCTTATCATACTGTACAAATTAATTTTTCATTTCTTTCAAGCCCTTCAAGGAGAAAATTAAAATTATAAGGAAAAATAATGTTTGCCTACATTTCAGAGTTCTTGTTTCAGTAGAGAATGAGACAACTTATCCTGTATTATAAAGGATTCATTTTATGTTCTTAAACAACATTGTCATTTTCATGTCTATGTAAAAATGAGACAGATATCCATGTATATGTTAGTAGGAAAAAACAGATACTTAGGACATTGATTTACAGTAAAATAAAACTAGCATCTCTAAGTGTATTAAAATTTTAGCATTTCTGAAAAGGAATTTAATGTGCTTTGTAGTCACTGTACCCCACAGTTCAGGTTACAAACGTGAATTTGACTGTAAATCACATCTGCATTGAGCCCTGATCCAATATATCTTTACAATTACTCAGTATGTAATTTTGTTCAGTGAGTAACTTGAAAAATAGAATCTATTCTAAGGAAATTTGTGTGCATGGAGTTTCATGAAAATCTGGTTAAGGTTTTCCCCCCTTGCTTTTTTTGCCCAAACTTATTTCCACTAGGCCACTTGCCAGCATATTCCTATGCAGGATTTCACTGCACCCATTAATGAAATCCTTCTCGCTGCTGTTTAGAGAGAAGGAAGTTTGGGGGAGACTGTGTCCAAAGCTTTACAGAAGTTCAGGTAAATGACCTTTGTAACCTTTCCCTTGTGCACTGATTTGGTCAATACATCACAGAAGGCCACTGGATTGGTCAGGTAGGACTTTCCCTTGGTGGAGCCATCCTGGCTGTCTCAAATCACCTCCTCATCCTCCTTAGCACAGCTTCCATGATCTTCCCAGGAACGGAGGGGAAACTGACAGGTCAATAATTCCCAGGGCCCTCCTTTCACTCTTTTAAAAGATGGGTGAAATGTTTCCCCGTTTCAGTCACCTGGGGGTTCTCCTCACTGCCATGATATCACAAATATCATGGAGAGTGGCTTGGCAGCTACATCAGATATTTCCCCAAGGACTCTGTGATGCATCTCATCTGTCCCTAAAGACTTAAGTACATTTGGGTTCCCCAGGTGCACAGTCCTGAACTTATAATAGGAGAGATTTTGCTCCTCCATCCCCACCTTAAAGTTCACCCACTCGAGGGGTCTGGGAAGAGATATTGTCAGTACCTCAGCTTTCTTATCCTTTATCTTTACCAATTTTCCAGTCACGTTCGTCACAAGGGTACACTTTTTTGACCTGCCTTTTCCAGTTGGCACACTTGTAGAAGCCTTATTCTCTTGTTCCTTGTCAAGCTCAGCCCCAGTTGTGCCTTGGTCTTGCTGAACCCATCCCTACACAACCAGGCAGCATTCCTATACTCTTCCCAGGCTGCCTGCCCTGTCTTTTGAGTTCTTGCCCCTTAATCTAACCAGCAGGTCCTGACTCATCCATGCCAGTTCCTTCCCTTCCTTTCCTGATTTCTTGTGAGTCAAGAGCTACTGTGCTTTTTGAAATATGTCTTGAAAGATCTGTCAGCTTTATTCTGCTCCCCTGTCCCTGAGGCAGTTTCCCAGAGCATCCTATTGACTAATTCCTTGGACAGCTGTATTTTGTTTTCCTAAAATTCAGGGTCCTGTGTTCTTCAACTGTCCCATATTTCTCGGGACTGCAGACTCCACCAGTGATGTTCACTGCAGCCCCAGCTGCCTCCATCCTTGACATCATCATGAGCTCACTTGCACTGGTGACCATCAGGTGCAGTGACAGATCCCCTCTGTCAGGGCTGTCCATTACCTGGCTTAGGAAGTTATCCTCTGCATTCCAGCAGTCCCCTGGATTGCCTACAGCTCACTGTGCTTCTGCTCCAGCAGTGTTGGGGGTTGAAGTGCCCCAGCAGGATGAGAGCTGGTGAGTTTGGTGGAGCAAGAAGGGGTTGTCAGCAGGCTCCCCCTGATCAGGCAGCCTCCAACAGACACCATCCACAGGGCTCCCTTTGGCACCTCAGTCTGATTCTCACCCATGGAGTTTTGACCTGTTTGTGGCTGTTCTTCAGAGCCCTTCACACTCAATTGGCCCAGCACAATTAATTAATTAAGAAGATTAATTTTATAAATGTTAAGTTATTAATTCTAAGTACCATCATTTTATAATGAACCATGGCTTAAACTCTAAATTCTGCATTGAAGCAACTTGTGTGCCAACACAAATTCCCTCCTGCTGATATCTCAGTGTTGTGAGTAGCAGCCTCAGCAAAGAGGATATAAAGAGAAATAATACTTTAAACTGCTGGCAGCTATTTCTCCTTTTGAAGCCTGTCCAAGTGTTTTTTAAATTTGTAAGATATGTAGCCAGTTTGGTCATCCAATTTGTATCTATGCTGCCTATCTGCCTTAGCCTGAACCTTAAAAGCAATTACCATAAACTCAGCTTATTCTGCAATTGCAGAAAGGCTGAACAAATGTAAATATTCTGCCATATCATTTCTCCAGGAAGGAGTTCATTTCATCATTTCAGATTTTAGCATGCTTTTTTTTCCTCTTTCTGTTTCAGATGTATGTGAACTTTGCTATCTGAAAAGAGAAGCTTCTCAGTGAATCCTATTGATTCTAACCAATAATGCTAATGCTTTTGTGGTGTTAACTTCTTATAAAGATTACGTGAAGATAACTATATAAAAACTATATATAAAGTCTTTATACGTATGTAAGAATAATATGAAATAGACAACTGAGGATGGTTTTTATTTGGTACATTTTCATTAAGTAATGTGAGGAAGTGATGATAGGGCTTTTGAAATACACCAGTGGAATGAACCTTTGTGTTGTGCCTTATGTTTATCTTCAAAATTTAAATTTTGAAGTTTAATTTTAAAAAAATTATTTTTTGGTAATCTTCATTTTTTCATGTTCTCAGATAGCAAGACACCAAATTTTCTCTCTTTCTCTAAATGTGAAATGATCTTTCACCAGACTTAATTGCAAATGTATAATAAAAACATATTAAATATCTTTGTAAATGCCACAAAAATATTTTGAGTTCTTCATTTTGGATAAGAAGAAATTTTTTAATGAGGGATATTTTTAGTGCATCAAGAATATATTAAACACATGGGAACACTAACTGAAATACTTTTATCCCTTACTGGCTAGAGTCCTTTTGACTGCCTAAATTGTTTAGGTTACATCAGGGAACTTAGGGAGGTTACATTAATTTTAGGGAGACTGAATTATTTTTCCGGTTTAGCATTTTTTTGGTCAGACTTGTGTGAAAGGAAAGTGTACATTGTGCGTATCAATGTGTTGTTAATTAGATTAATGATTTGCAGACTGCTGACTACTTTCTATGTCTGCAAGTGTAGTGTCCTGGTCTTAATGTACCTACTTAAATGATGCACTAACTGGTGTGATAGAATTATGTTTATTTCCCATAAAAATTATTTTGCCAGTAAAAAAACCCAAGTAGACCTCCCATTCACTTGATAAGCATGAACTAATCTATTTTGAAGCAATTTCTTTCTGTAAATCAGGTAATAAAATGCACTGAAGTGTTTAATTTTGAAGGGAAAGAATAAAATGTAAGTTTTGTGAGATTCTCAGGGACGAGCGGTCTGGGATTTTTGGTGGTCTTGAATGTATTTCTATCTGTAGAGAGTTGTTTTATTGTTTTTACAGTATTTTTTGTATACAGTGGTGCTTCTATACTGAAATAGATATATTCAGAGTAAGGAATTCATCTACATCATGGAATCCCAGAATGAGTAATGTTGGAGGGGTCCACAGAGGGTCATATGGGCCAATCTCCCTGGTCAAGCAGGGCTGTCCTAGAGCACTTAGTACAGGTTTACATCTAGGTAGTTCTTGAGTGACTGGAGTGGGGTAGACACCACATGGTAAATCTGTTCCATTGCCGAATCAACTGCACAATAAGGAAGTTCTTCCTCACATTCAGCTGCAACTTCTCTACTGCCTGTTTCTCCCCATTTCTTCTTCTCCTATTGCTCAGCACAACTGAGAAGAGCCTGGTCCATCCTCCTGACACCCTCCCATCAGATACTGATAGGAACTGATCAGGCCCTCTCTCAGGCTCTTTTTGAGGCAGAACAGGCCCAGCTCCCTCAGCCTTTCCCCACAAGAGAGATGCTTAAGTGTCCTCATCATCTTTGCTGTCCTTCAGTGGATCTGCTCCAGGAATCCCACGTCCCATGTCTCTCTTGTCCTGAGCACTCCAGGAGAGGCCTCACCAGGGCTGAGTGCCAGGGCAGGATCACCTCCCTCTACCTGCTGGCAAGGCTCTTCCGAATGCCCCCAGGATCACAGTGGCCTTCTTGGCCACCAGGACCCCCAGGGCTGCTTCCCAGCAGGTCAGTCCCAGCCTGTGCTGGTGCCTGGGGTTGTTCTTCCCCACATGCAGGATCCTGCCTTTTTGCCTTTGCTGAATTTCAGATGATTCCTCTCTGCCATCTCTCCTGCCTGTCGAGGTCCTTCTGAAGAGCTGCACAGCCCTCTGGAGTCTCAGCCATTGCTCCCAGCTCTGTGTCCTCAGCAAACTTCCTGAGGAGGCATCTGCCCCTTCACCACAGTCACTGGTGAGCACGTTAAACAATCCTGGGCCCAGTACTGTCCTGGGGAACACCACCAGTGACAGGTCTCCAACCAGACCCTGTGCCAGTGATTACAACCCTCTGGGCTCTGCCATTCAGCCAGCTCTCAATCCACCTCACTGTCCACTCATCCAGTCCACACCTCTTGAGTTTTCCTACAAGGATGTTGTGAGAGACAGTGTTGAAAGCCTTTGCTGGAGTTGAGGTTCCACTGCTCTCCCCTCCTCCCCTCCTCAGGTAGTTGTGTCATTGTAGAAGTAAATCAGGTTGGTCAAGCATGATTTATCTGCAGTGAATCCATGCTGACTATTCCTGATCACCTTGTCATCCACAGGAACTTCCAGGGACTGAGATAAGACTGACTGAAATTAGGCCCCTCTCTTCTCCTTCTTCTTCTTTTGGGGTGATAGTTGCTTTCTTCCAGGCTTCAGAATTCTCTCCTGATCTCCACAGCCTTTCAAAGGTAATATGACTGGCCTCACTATGGTGTGCACCAGCTCTCTCAGCACCTGTGGATGTACCTTTCAGGATCCATGGATTTGACAATCTCAATTTTGCCCAGATGTTCCCAGAATCCATCCTTCTTGACCAAGGGAAAGCCTTCCTTCCCACATTCCTTTGTCCTGGATTTGTGAGTCTCTGAGAGATCCTGGTCGACATCTTAGGTCTGGTATTGCCAGCGCAGACCAGTGAAAAGAAGACATTCAGTAACTCTGCCTTCTTTGTATTCTCTGTTACCAAAGTTCTTCCCCCCTCATTTAGTAACAGGTACACTTTATCTTTTGTTTTCCTTTTGTTATTACTGTATTTGGAAAAGCCTCTGTCATTGACAACTTTGGCCACCAATGTGTATTCTGCAATTTTAACTGAAATAGTCTTCAGATTTTCATAAATTTAGTAATGGATTTTTAGTAATATCTAAATTCTTGATAAAAGAGTTAATTGTGAAACAGTGTTCATTTGCATCAATCTAATGTTCCATGAAAGGAAAAGAGTTGGTTGATTTTGAGTTCTCAGTTTGGCTGTTAAACAAATTGATCTATTAGGCAAGATTCATTTAACACTGAAAATATTTGGTACTAGAAATAAAATATTTTCAGTATTTGAAACATTTTTTCTATCACTACCATGATCTTAGCTTTCATGTTTCTGAATATTTTTTACAACATATTCAAGAAGAATCTGTATATTGAGTTTGTTCATATAGACATGCTTCTACTCCACTAAATCTCTCTACAAATTCCAGAAGTCTTCACCACATATATGCTCTTTTATGAGCATAGTTAGAACTTTTTTCTCCTTTGTTCCTCATTTCTACCATGATAATCCATACAATATAATGGGATTTTGAATATTATTGTATTCAGGAATGAAATTGAGACTCAACAGTAACAGGAAAATATATAATTAGTTTATGTTGGTTATATAGGTTGAGAAGGGAAAAGGGAATATAGAAATTAAAGATGACATCAAATAAGACATAAATTGATTGAAGCATGAATGAAAAGCTAATATATAATGAATGTTACAAATCAGATTGTCTCATCTAATATATCAAACAGATGAAGTATGTACATGTTGTTCACCTATGTTGTTCTGCGATCTTTCCATAATAAAATTTTATGAATATGAAATGTTTCATAAAATCATAGGCTTATGATTCTTCAACTGAACATGTTGGCTGGCCACCAGAGACAGGAAACCAGAGTGCATCACATAAAAACCGAATGTCCTCCTAGGAATTTCCTGTACAGAAACTGGTTCAATGACAGAAATTGTTATGAGCTAAATTTTAAATTCTACATTCAAGTACCATTATGCACAGATGTTATTCCCACTAGAGTTGTTACACACCCACATATGTGTACACACATATATGTTTATACACATATATATATGTATATATACCTATATACACACATATATATGTGTGTACATACAAATACAACATAAACTTGATTGTATTACTTAGCATATATGTTGCTAAAGAAAATTTGCTAGCTGTTATTCCAAATGAATGTATATCACAGCCTTAGAATGAAGATTTTCAGCAGAATAAGTGGATGTAACGGGAGGAGTGATAACTTTATTTGGATGCTTTTTCCTGCTCTACAAACTGGCTGTCCAATTTCCCCTCTGCATTGTAAGAAATACAAAGAGTATTTTCCACAGCTTGTTACCTTATAGTATGGTGTTGCATCAGTGCATATCATTTGAGGGCCAGTGGTGAGCTCATGCCACAGTGTTTCATGGAGACATAAAAAAGTAATTCCAAAACTCAGACGAACAATATGCTCCCCAGCATTGCACCCCTGCCCCGTTTTCTGTAAGAAGCAAAATAAAGGCAAATTCATATAATAAAACTATATTAGTTGGATTTGAACCTAAATTGCATCCATTTCTAACACTCACTCATTTGAAGAGAGTAACAGAAGCCAAATTCAACTATTTTCATAGCCATGAGAATGTGGCAAAATACGTATTGTGGACCCTCCTGCTGGAACAGAAAGAAGAAGCAGAATAACTTCTTATGACTTCTTCAGATGTATTTTTACAGGGCAAGGATAAAAAAAAAGAATCCCCCCAGTCTAAAGAATTCATATGAATATTGTGGAATATGAAATTTTTCTGCCTTTTTCATCAGTCAGGAATTGGTAATGAATGACCATTTTGAAAAGAGTTCTTTCTACATGGATATAATTTAGAAAGCAAGCATAAATTCATTGATTTTATCACATGTACTATAGAGTAGAAGACAGGAGTTACAGAATATTCTGTGAAGGAATCCACAAGGATCATCAATTCAGTTTTAAAGTAAATAGCCCATATGGGAAATAAACACACAACTATGGCATTCTCTGACCACCTGAGAGCTCTTGGACAGCTTCAGCTTCAGCTGGCATTGATTCTCTTTGAAATAATAGAAAAAAATGAAGATTTTTGTTAGCTCATTTTATTTTAGGGGAATGATTCTAGAGATTGATTTGTACCTCTAACTTAATTACTTCATCTTTATATGGAATATTTCTTCATCTGAATTAATGGTTTATTTGGCCCATCTAAAATTTCACTGCTACCTTGGACATGATTTATCCATTAAAATGATTTTGTTTGCACTTGGTTCTGTTACACTGAGAGTCCAGTTGCCTTGGTCTGCTCTTAGTTCTTTCAGGATTTGTTGCCATATTGTGGAACTCGACTTTTCTATTGCTTTATACACCGTTCTTTGTAGTACTTTATCTAATATTTTGGTCTACCCTTGATTATATGCACAATCCTAAGCATACTGATCTAAAAGCTAGTCTACAACAAAGGCTAAATTCTGAAACATTACTTTTGAAGTTTTTGAGTTAGATGAGTGTATTTTTTTGTACAGCCATACTTCTCATACTGTAAAAACGTTGTTTTTAAAAAAAATGTGTTTTGTTGTTGGTTTTTGATTTTTTAAAGACAATTGCCTAA
Source organism: Thryothorus ludovicianus (assembly GCA_013397245.1). Classification (NCBI taxonomy): domain Eukaryota; kingdom Metazoa; phylum Chordata; class Aves; order Passeriformes; family Certhiidae; genus Thryothorus; species Thryothorus ludovicianus. The sequence continues at coordinate 17,627 of VZTB01016574.1, forward strand.
TTTAAAGCTATTGTCTCTCCAGTTTCTGTAATTGAGGAGCAGGAAATTTCAGTGTTGTATCCTCTTAAATTCAGGAAGCACAGGAAGGTAAAGGGCATCAAGCTATAACCAGAGGAACAATTAAAATAAATCATCAGACCAATGTGAATTCAGACTTTTGAGTGCAGGATGTAAGTATGTATGCTCAGCATGTATGTTATTTTATGGGTGGTACTGTTTTTTGGGAGGATAGAGTACATGATCTTTGTGTACAGAGGGAAAACATCTGTTCACAACAGTGGAGTCTGAGGGCATCTTGATAAGTATTGCATTCACATTGTTTTATCCCTCTCTGCTCTAGGTTGCTTGCATAAGGAGCAATGGGCTTTGCTTTAAGTATTTACAATTCATTACTGGTGTGTGCACTTGAAAGGAAACAAGGATCAGAAAAACATACTTAGAAAATGAACCATCAGAAATATTTGCAAACTTGGCAGAGCAGCCAAGAAAGGGGAGGCATTTACTATGAAGGCACAAATCAGTTCTTTTCAGTTCATGCTGTATAGAAGCCAAGGGCTTACACCTTGCTTTGTATTTTACTAGCATTTGGCATAGAAAATCTATACTCAGTGGAAATGAAAATGGTTAATCTTTCTAGCTTAGTCTCCAATCAGTGCTTTGTGGCAACAGTCTGCTGTTTCTTTTTAATGAATGACTGAGAGCACAATAGAAATTTGAGCGGCAACTTGGCTTAAACTTGTGAGTGGGGGCATTGATGGGTGTCCTTAGAACTCCTTTGCAGGTATTCAAGTGTGACTTTCATTGGCCTTCAAACAGACCAGCAGACCTCTGATCTTGAGCTGAAAAGTGAAGGTCTTGTTAGAATGAAAAAAATCAGAATAATTCCTGACCAAAGCACTCCTTTCATGCCTTGTAAGCAAATTGCTGTCTGATAGGTTACTTGACACACTCGTTCTACAAGATTTCTTTTTCTGGGAGAGATACTAAACACATACTTTACTATTAGTAGGTGGAAGTATTACAACAGGTCTCTATTTACCATACCATGAAACCAATTTGGGGATTATTTTTTTACTCCTGCACTTTCTAGATTGTTAAATTTTTTAAACAGATACAAATCCTTCTGTATGATATATTATTTTAATTAATGCCATTGCTTGTGTTAGAAAAATAATCATGCCCTTTATCTTATTCTTCAAGTGGCTATTTGTAATGTTTTAGCCAGAACAGTCATATGTTTTATTGAAAAACTGATCACATTTTTAATTATTAAATGAATGAATAAATTAATTAAAATTGTAAGGGTAGTGTTTGACAGTAATTGTGAAGGATATACTAAACAAAAATTGAATCAATCTGTCACTGCACCTGCTCAAACAGATTTTATTAAGGAACTGAAGCACAGTACCATTTTATGAATGACCTTGAAAATAATATTTTTAAGAAACATACATTATAAAAGTAGTGCCAAATATTGCAAATTTAAGTTCTCTTTTCACCTTTAGTTTTGCTTTCAACAATTAAGATAAACCTTTAAATTAGGAAAATATTAATTTTAGATTTAGTTTTTACATCTAACTTGCATGTACATATTTGCTGCAAATATTAACATATCACATAAAAAATCCAGTATTATAAAAGCAATAATTAGAAAAAACTTAGGAAGCAGGAAAAGGTTGATGAAAGACTGAAGATTTTTAAAGATGCATAAAAGTGTTGTATAGATTGATTGACAAAAATTTCTGAGTGTCAGTGGTTAGTTAAGGTATTTTGATTGCTCCAATCATAAGACATGCATTGCCCTTTTACTGGGCTGTATTCTGAAAAATGATGAAATCATGTCATTAACCAGTGGAATCCACATCAAACCTATCTGAAGTCCTGTTTTCAAGAATTATTTACACTCAGATCTTAGCCATGTCCTAAAGCTGTACAAATGCTGGCTAATAGTCTTAGCTACAGTGTCTATTTCTTGTTACTTAAGTAGTTATGAATTATAGAGGGAGAGGTAAAAATAGCCAAATGCTCAAATTTTAGATGGACAAGTGAGCAGACACTTGCCATGTCTGCAAGACAATTGTGATTGGGTATGGATTGAACTGCTCCCTAAAGGAGTGAGAAGCCAGGTGGAGGACTGTGGTTTTAAACAGCTACTCATGATTCATTTATGGTTGCTAAATTATGTTATTACCCAGTAGGGTATTATGTTATAATAATGGGTATTATTATAATAATGGGTATTATGTTATTAACCATTTCATAATCTTGTCACAACATTCAGCAGCAATGTGGTAGTACAGCAAAGAGAATTCATACAAGGTATAGCTCACATCAAGAAGAGGGCCAAAAGTAACTCATTCATATGAAGTTTAAGGGTGAATACTGAGATGTGCACTTGGGGTGAGGCAGCCCAGGATGTATAGACAGACTGGGGAATGAGAGGCTGAAGAGCAGTGCCATGGAAAGGACATGGAGGTCCTGGCTGATGGCAAGTTGAACTTGAGCCAGCAGTGCCCTGGCAGCCAGGAGGGCCAACCCTGTCCTGGGGACACCAGGGACAGCATGGCCAGCCAGGCAAGGGAGGGGATTGTCCTGCTCTGCTCTGCACTGGGGCAGCCTCACCTGGAGTGCTGGGGACGGTTTTGTATGGGGGGGTAGTGTAGGAAAGACATTAAACTGAAGTCTCCTTTCACTGCAAACACACACTAATAATAATTATTTTTCTTGATGGTGACACAGTGTCCTGTAAAATAATAATATAGTATCTATCTGTGAAGTAGTATGTAGATAATTTCTGGTTTGTGTTTTATATCTGAGTAGCAGTACTTAGAAAAAAGGTGTCTAGTTTTGCCAATACTGATGAAACAGTGGTCACCAAAAATTCGTATCTTTACTGCTGCTTAAACACACTTTTGTTTTACACAGAAGCTAAGTATAACACTTTCATATGTTCATTATAAACTACTTGAGCTTTTTGCATCAATTTTATAATTAAATTTGTTTTCTGAACTTTTAGTATGTCCCAGAAAATAGGGATAAAACCACTTTGTTTTGTCAGTAGTTGCTTCATGTTTAGCAGGCCTTTCTGAGGAAACAAATGTAAAGGAAAAGCTATGCCAGGAGAAATTAGTGGTTTCTTTTATTCTAAGTTTTTTGTTCATCTAAATAGACAAGAACTTGCCTTTATATCCTGATGTTGTAGAACCTTCTCCGAGCTTTGGACTTCTGTCCCCTCATCCTTAAGCTTTTCCTACAAACATTTTTTTTTTTTTCTTCATAAGGTAATTAATCAAAAAACTACATGTCCTATTGATTAAAAATTTTCTCTGGCAATATAAGCTTACCTTTGGCACAAGTCCTTGTGGTACATGACCATAAACAGCAAAGGCAGAGCCTTAGATTTGCTCCCTGAATTAGAATATAAAAGAATATGAATAGTTCAATTAGAAGAGGCTACAATGATCATTCAGTCCAACTTCCTGCCTTCAGGGCTGTCTGAAAGCTAGAGCAGGTAGCTGAGGGCAACATACCCTTAGCATTTGTTGTTCAAATGCCTCTTAAACACTGACAGACTGAGGGCAATGGCCTCTTCCCTAGGAAGCCTGTTCCTGGGTTATAATTTCCTCTTGGTAAATAAATCCTTTCTAATGTCTGGTCTAAACTTCCCCAGCCTCAGCTTTGAACCATTCCTATGTGTCCCACTACTGGATACCAGGGAGAGGAGGTCAGCATCTCACCCTCCACCTCTCCTCCTCAGAAAGCTGCAGAGAGCTATGAGGTCAGCCCTCAGCCTTCTTCTCACTAAAGAGACAAACTCCAATCCTGAACTTCTCCTCATGGGACGTACCTTTTACCATCTTGTGTTCACTAGAGTTGTAGAGGTGTTTGCAGGACCAGTTTTTGTTTAAGAATACAAATACTGATATGATACCTTAGTTGTTTTGTCTGAATCTAAGGCGTTCTTAATAATTTCTTTTTATTGGAATGCCATATTTGGACAGTATCATATGACTGAGATGATACAGTACAGTTTGAGATACATGAGTGCTGTTTTGAGCAACTAGGTGGGTAATTGGGTGGTTGAGAGCATATTGGGAACCTTATTATCCCATGCAGAAATGGAGGAAAAAGAAGTTACTGTGTGAAATGTGTCTGTGTGCCTACACTGCAGCACCAATTCCATACTTCTTATGATACATGGAAGTAGTCCTACAGACACTATGCATGTAATAAACGAGGTGAATTTTGACCCTTTCTTGATGCCATTAAGTTCTTTGCCTGAGGGAACTAAACATTAAGGGAAAATATCCAAAGGGCAGAAATTAAGCTCTGTAGTTTATTTGTATATATCCATTCATTTGACCAAAACAGTGTGTTTTCTATAATGCAGACATTGCTTTCTTATGAAGCTAAGGTACAAGTTTTCTATGCATTGTGTTGCTTTTTTTTTTCATTCAAAAGCCCTTTTATTTGCAGAGGTTAACTTCTATCATCCATTGTAAATTATAATTTTCATTGAAAATCTTATTCTTTTTGCCATAAAAGTAGCAAGTAATAAAATTGTTAATCATTCGTGTCAAAATAGTTTAACATTGAGAATGTGCAGGAAGCTCACTGTCCCATACATGAGGAAAAACAGATTATTTTAGTCGGGAATAGAGTACCCATCCCAGGTGTACCCATCCCAAGCCTCAAACTTCAAGCTCTTGAGACTGAAAGTGAAAACATAGGTGTTACCTTCTTGTGATAGGTTTCCTGATGATACAGTTCTCGATGGAAGGCCTCACAGAAGAGAATGATTCAACATACCAAATAAACTTTAATGCTCTGATACAAAGTAAATGTTCAGCACCCAGGGAGACTCTTGTTATTGTTTTAGCATGGCTATCATTTTCTGTGTGAATTTCTGTTATTTCTTTGTGAAAATCATGGGAATTTATTGGAAACCTGTGATATATCCATAGACTGACACCATTATTCCATAAAAAGGCATTTTGTTCCAGTTCATTAATGTTGGAATTCTTACTAAATTATGTAGTTAACATTATGAGATTTTATACAGTTATTAACTCCTGTAGTCCTATCTTCACAACAGGATACTCCTTAGGTAGTAGTATCTGATTTTTTCCTAAGGCATTTTATTTCCTCTGAAGTGATGCTTGCTATTAAAGTCTTTTCTCCTCCAATATTTCATTATCTTAAGTTTACTGAAGTACTTAGAGAGCTTAGAGGGCTTATATAATTACTTGAACATCTAAGAATTGGGGCATTACTGATTAACATTTTTCTCTCTTATTGTGGGTAACACCAGAAATTGAGTGCTAATTCGTGAATGAGCTTTACCAAAAACACTACATGATGGTTTACATTCAGAGTGCAGTGAGGTAATGTTTTCTAGGGAAATCAAATCACAGAATCATTAAGGCTAAACCATGTCCCTAAGCACTACAGCAACATGTTTTATTGAATGCTTCCAGGAAAAATGATTCGTCCACTCATCTGGTCAGCTTGTTCTACCATCTTCTCAATGAAGAAATTTTTTTCTAATATCCAATCTAAATCTCCCTAAGTGCAACTTCAGGTCATTTCTTCTTGTCCTATCACTTGTTACCTGGGATAAAAGGCAGATCAACGCCTCACTACACCCTTCTCCCTTCAGTCAGTTGTAGAGAGCAATTAGTTCTCTGAGCTTTCCTTTTTCCTGGCTAAATAACCCCAGCTCCCTCAGACATTCCTCATTCCACTTTTTCTCCAAATAGTTTGGCAAAGGTGTCAGGAATAGAGCAAAAACACTGTCAAAACCACTCCTGGAAATTTGGCAGGCCTGCAGACTCTTCAGGAGTGTTTCCAGCTTGGGTTCCATGGCCCGGCAATCTAGTGAGTCAGTCTACAACTTTAACATTGCTCATGATTCCTGTAAAAATAGAATATTTTAAAATTAATTCATAGCCTTAAAAAATCAGTCTAAATTTAAAAGTAGTTAGAAACATAGAATTTATCTTGGTCTAGTAATTCTTGTGGCTATGCAGACTGATTTAAAAATGTGAATGCTATGTGAATCAGTGATTCAGATTGTTGAGTTTTGCTGAGATCTTGACCAGGACCTATTATTTGAACTGTTGATTACCTCATGTCCTAAAAGATATTGGAAAACTCAGACTTGCATTACAAAAGGAAAATGAACACAGCCTGGCTCAAAAAACCAAAAACCCAAAAAACCAACAGGAATTTGGTATTAAATATGTGAATATAATACATTGTTAATTGTCCAAATATACTGTTGTAAACCTAAATTTTACATACTTTGATTATAAATAGATTATTTTATATATAGATCTGGAATAATATCTGAACTTGTAACAATTAATGCTGAAGAAAACTTGAGAAGGCTAAAAACTTCATGTTTCTATGTTTAAGAAATTTTTAATAGGATTAGGTAAGACTTTACATTCTTTACACTTACTTTTTTTCCTTTGCTCTCAGTTTTACAGGGGTTTTGTCCTGCCTGCTTCTGATTGGTTTTTTTTGTCTTTGCTGATCACTAACCAAGCCTGAAATAACTGTGTGTCTGGTCTAGCGTGGAAATAACACTAATTCATTATTTGATAAATGTAGTATAGATTTTTCTTCAAATATGACATTTCCATTGTATGTTTTCTTTTGCTTTTGTTTTTTTATTTGTTTCTCTGTGTATGTATGTAGATGTATGAATTATATGCAATTCATAATCACCAGTGAGGGAGAACCTACAAATATATGCACAGCTTCAAACTCCTAGGCTATGCAATAGGAAAATTGTATTTTTATGTCCCAGTGTTTTTAAATTAATCTTTAATTTAAATAACCCTCTTCACCTATTCCCAGATGCAGTTAGAAAAAATACCTTGATATTATTTGAATATAATCTTCCTTTTGGTTTATTTCTATTCTTACTGAAATGACTCTTAATGTACTGCTTTTACTGTGAGGAACAGAACATGACAGAGCTGCCAGAGTAGTGTTTCAAAATACAATTAAAGACGAGAGAAACAGAATCATTGTGGTTGCAAAAGCCCTTTAAGATCATTAAGTCAAACTGTAAACCTAACACTACTAAATTTAGCTGCAACCCATGTCCCTAAGTGTAACATTTATGTCTTTTAAATACCTTCATTGATTGTGACTCTGCTACTTCCCTGACCAGCCTGCTCCAATGCTTGACAATGCTTTTTCATTAAGAAATTTTTCCTAATATCCAATCTATAACTCCTTTGGCACAACTTGAGTCCATTTCCTCTTGTCGTATTGCTTATTACTTGGGAGAAAAGATCAATCCCCACCTCATCACAGCTTCCTTTAGGGTAGGTGTAGAGAGTGGTAAGGTAACCCCTGAGACTCTTTTTCTCCAGGATAAACACCCCCAGCTCCCTCAGCTGCTCCTCACAGCCCTTGTGCTCCAGACCCTGCCCCAGCTCCGTTGCCCTTCTCTGCACTCACTGCAGCCCCTCAGTGACTTTCCTGCACTGAGGGGTCACAACTGGACACAGCACTCGAGCTGTGGCCTCCCCAGTGCCCAGGACAGGGGGACAATCCCTGCCCTGGCCCTGCTGCCCACACCATTGCTGATCCAGGCCAGGATGCCATTGGCCTTCTTGGCCACCTGGGCACACCCTGGCTCATGTCCAGCTGCTGTCACCAGCACCTCCAGGGCCTTTTTGTCCAGGCAGGTTTTCAGCTATGCTTCCCCAAACCTGTGGTGCTATATATGGTATTGCTGTGGCTCAAGAGCAGGATTCAGCACTTCATCTTGTTAAAGGTAAATGCTCTTTTGCTAGTACATTTAAAACTGAAATTTTTTTCTCCTATGAGTCACAGATCTTACAGAAAAAACAATAAAAGCAGTGCCGGTAAAAAATTATTTGGTTTTAAAGATTTTTTTTTATCATAAGTTATCACTGCTGGTGTTTTAAAGTACATCAAAAGTGATGAAAGTACCCACAGTTAGACTAATGATAAGAAATGGCAGGGTTTGGAAAAGATTTAAGGGATAAATGTTTCAAATTAAAAATCGGTAACCCTTGCTGTGTCTTCTTCCCAATAAAGACTCCAGATAAAAATTCACCACATTTCAACCTCTTCTTTAAGAAAATGTCCACAGCAATATAAAAATGCTGTTGAATCTAGAACAAGGAATGCTTATCATGAAGTGAAATTATCAATTCAGCATTTGGAGATGCTTTTGCGAGTCCCATATTTTCATCATTTGTATGGAAGTAGTCTGATAATAAGAGGTTGCAGAACAAGTGAAGACCTAAAAGATACACTGAAATACTTATACACTGAAAGATACACTGAAATACTTATACAAAATTAATTTGACTACTTTAAACAAATTAAATAATTATTAAAAATATTTTAGAAAAGATTGAGTCTATAATGAGTTAACATTATTATGAGTTAATAGGGAAAGAAAAGAAAAGATTATAATATTTACTTCTCATACTAGAAACAATGTTGCAGTCATCCATTTGAAACCAAGCTAAGAGCAAGCATGAAAATTCATAAATCATAAATTGCATAGGCTTAAGAGAGTGAAATGGTGAAGAGAGAAACTTTTCACAAAATAGTGAAAAAAAAATCTTATGGAATGTCAGATATTTTAAACAGTGTCAATAAGCAGAATTTTACTTATTTTAGGGACACACTGATATATGATAAAATAATTTTGGGTGTATAGAACTTACTCCCAGAAGAATATTTACTATGGGAACTGGGAAGAAAAATCTAGCATGACTCTAAAGCTGTGCAGGTGGAGAAGGAATGTCATTGATTTTTATGCAAGACATGGGAACAGAGGGGCAAGGGCCTGAAAATGTATGTATATTCTTTTATATGCTATTGAATCAAGATCCAGAAATTCAAGTTTATGGGGGTTTTATTTGCATGTAAAGAACAATATTCAACAGACTGATGAAAAGAAAGGTGCTTTTACAATGCAGCTGTTTTAGAAGAAAATAGACAATTATCTCTAATAAAAGCCAACAGATGAAAACAGAAAAAACAGCATGATTGCCTAGTGGTATGGGTATTCTGTGAGTACTGAATCCTGAATGCATTCAAAATATGAATGCAGGTGAGTAATGTGGCTCTTGTACATAAACAGTAATAATTTCGACCTCAGTGATTTTATGTGTCACTAAACTATTGCTATTTTATAATGAAAACAAAAAAAAATCAATTAGAAATAGTTCAAAATATGAATTAAGATTAAATGGCAGGTTAAATGTGAACTTCTAATGAAGAACCTCAAAATTCAATAAATGAACAGATGACAATGACTGATAGCTGATGGTGAATCATCTGTTACATTGCTTTCAGAATTCAGAGCACCAGAACAAGAAATAATGTGATGGAAGAGATTTGTAGTAGAGGAAAATTGTACACCTTTTCAGCAGGGGCAGGCTTATTCATTTTAGTTTTAAGGGTTCTCAAAAGAAAATACAAAGTAGAAACAAAAACACCATGACGTGCATGGATGCCTAAGGAGATGAGCTAGTAGAATTTTTATGCAACCCCAAAGAAATCAATGAGATTATTCAGAAGATAACTATAAATGACCTTTAAAAAGTGCAGTAGTTCTTTCAGTGGATACTAGGAGAAAGAAAATCATGTTTGTAGTCTAATGTAAAATACTAAAGTATTATAACCTACCTTGATATGACAGCAGCAGTATTACCTGGAGTCATATTGAGCTGAGTCACTTAGTCTAACATGTGAAAGCTGAACCTTTTTTTTTCATTTGATGATTCCTGAGGTTCTGCTCTGATACATGATTACTTATCATGTTAGGAAATATTCTTCTCTTCTAGTCCATACTTCCAGTCCTAAGTGACTAGACAAGCTTTGAAGGCAGTGAAGAAGTGCTGGAAATGAAGGATTCTCCACCATGAGTCAGACAGCCTTGATAGAATACTGCCATCTCCAAACTGCACAAAAACTCAAGCAATTATATATAATATTTGCTGCTTCTTTATTTCTCCTCCATGTTTTGGCCTCTAAAAACTACATTACATCAAGGCAGGGAGAGGGCTTTTTGCTGCCTGCAAATAGGTGTGCTGGTTCAACTCATTCCATCCAGTCTTGTCTGGACTGTGATGAAAGTTGCAGTTTTTTGACCATGCTATGTTTTTTCTGATGCCATAGCAGAAGGAGCTGATTGGATTTGCCATAATGATGGTTTCACTCAGCGAAACGTTTCCTGTATCGCTATGTTCCTCTATCACACCTCCTGCTTAACAAAAATTCTGGACGATCAGCTACAAGAGTCCCTTCCAGTATGAACCAAATAGTTTTTAAATACTGAAACTCAGTATGTCAGAACTTCAAAGTGTTTTACGCCACTTTAAGATAAATTAAGCAGAATTGTTTTCTTCTCTTAGAAAATTGATTCGTTAGAGCAGTATAGATTTCTTCATCATGGAATTCTAATAAAAGGAAAGAAAAAAATAAGTATTTTTTCTTTGTAGAAATTACTACTGCAGGGTGCAGCTGCTGAAACATAACCTCTAGTGAGCCTTGCTGTAGTTGCTGTTGCTTTATGCAACTTTTGGAAACTACTCCTCTCTTTCTGGGTCATTGCAGGCTAGTTCAAAACTGGTTAACTGACTGCATCAGATCATGTCCTGCATTATGACGCCCTGTTTCATTATTTTAGACACTGATGTTATCAGCTTGTATTTTCAACGTCCCATAACATATATGTGGTGGGATTTTTAATTTACTTTTATCATTAGAAAAGAAAATTATTTGTGAAGACTGAAACTTCCCATACAAATGCAGACGAGACCTGGTGAGTCATTCACTAAAGATTACCCTGGATAAGAAACTGGATTTCTCATTAGAATAATGCAATTCCTTTCTTTTTTCTCCACCTGCATTGTGCTATTCTGGTTTTTATTTAATTTGAAGAACTAGTCTGTAACTTATTTATGTAGATGAAGTGTCTCTTCCCACCCACCTCAGAAGTAATAAGTTGTAGGTAATGATCTGTTTCAATAAGAGAAATTGAGAAAGGCTTACTCCAGTGCAACCAATACTTTAGTGAAATCCTTCTAAGAGGACAGCAGGGGAGTGAAGTCCTTGTGTCTTATGACTAGAGTGCTGTGATGGATCGATATTGGCTCTTTATGAAGAAAAATAAGGAGGAAAGCTGCCTTTCATTTAGGAGAGCAGCAAGAAAGAAGGAAGGAAGCTCTGCATATTGTGAGGTGATGAGCCAGCTGAAAACTTATGGACTGGGGTTAGTGGTCAGATCAACGTCAGGGATGTTGTGGTAGGGGTCTTCTTCACATATCCTTGTCAAGAAGAGGTTGTAGATCAAAGATAAACTGGAAGAAGCCTCACATTTACAGGTCTTAGTCCTGCAGGAGGACCCCGTACCAAGGCACATGCAACCTAAGAATCTTCTGGAGTGCTTTGTTGACAACTTCTGATGCAAGCACCAAAAGGAGAAGCTCTTAAGTGGACCTGATACTTAGACAAGGAGACCTGTAGAGGAGTTGAACGTGAGCAACAGCCTAGGCTGCAAGAGCTGTGGGAGGTGTGGAGATCAGGATCATGAGAAGAGGAAAAACAGAAATAACAAGATCACAGCTCCTAAAGAGTATACTTTGGCCTGTTAAAGGGTTTTGTAGAAATGGGATACAGCCCAGGTGACCTGGTTGATTTTCGCCTTCTCTAAGCTCAAGAATGGTACATGCCAACAAAAGAAAAATCAAGTAGCTGTTGGAAGAGGCCTGCAAGTAATAAAGAACTCCTGAATTCCTGATAAACCTCAAACATTAAAAGGAAGCATACAAGAAGGGAAGGCGGGGGCACTGACTCAGGTGAAATATAGAAATACTGTTTGAGCATACAAGGATGGGGTTACAAAAGCCAAATTCATACTCAGTGGAATCTGGAGAAAGATCTGAAAGGCAACAGGAAAAGTTTCTATCAGCAGAGAGAGGAAGACTAGGGAAAATATGGGTCTGCTGCTGAATGGGTCATGGGACCTGATAACAAACAAGACGGAAAACATCAAACTACTTAAAGTACACACTGGAAATTGCATATGGAAAGAAAATGGGCTGATAAGTACCTGGGCACCCTGGTGAACAAGCTCAGTATGAGGCAGCAGTATGTCTTTGTAGCAAAAAAGGCTAAGAGGATGCTGGACAGCATTAGTAAAAACACTTCTAATTTGTCAAGCAGAGCTATCTTTCCCTGTACTCAACCCTACTGGAAGCATATCTGGAGTGCTGTAATTATGTTCTGGGTGCCCCACTACAAGAAAATCATGAATCATTAAATGAGTGCAGCAAGGAGTCATGAAGATGATTAAGGAAACTGAGCATGTAATTCACAGGAGAAGGCTGAGGGCTGGAACTGTTTAGCTTAGAGAAGAGAAGGCTCTGGGATGAAGTTATCAATGTGTATAAATGCCTCTTGGGGGAACATTCATTATGGAACCAGTTTCTTCTTAGTAGTGCTCAGTGACAAGGCAAAAAGCAATGGGCATATATTAAGATACATGGAATTTCATCTGAACACTACAAAACATCTTTTTAATGCTCTAAATTTTATTTATTTAGTAACTTCTTCTTCTTCTTCTTCTTCTTCTTCTTCTTCTTCTTCTTCTTCTTCTTCTTCTTCTTCTTCTTCTTCTTCTTCTTCTTCTTCTTCTTCTTCTTCTTCTTCTTCTTCTTTTCTTATAAAAAGACTGAGAAGTAGCCCATTGATAAGTCAAAAACCTGGCTTGATGCTGTCCTGACAAACTACTCTCTGAGCTTGCTCGACCTCCATGGAACTCTTCCAAACTCAGTGATTAGGTGATTCACCCCTGGTTGATGTGGTTTCCCTGAGATTGTGGTGTCCTGTACTTTTGACTCTGAGGAGAAAGGTTGGACAAAACATACATCTTGAACCATGCTTTTTATGAAAATATTGAAAGAACTTTCTTTCCATATGTCATGGAATAAGAAGATTGCTGAGATGGAACAGTTAGGCAGTGTATATAAAATCAATTTCCTACTCAATTCTGATGGCATAAGTGTTCTTGGAAGAGAGTATACTTGTGCAATATTATATAAAATGTCAGCATGATGTCCTTGTTATGGAACTGGTTTATATTAGGTTTTTACCTTGAGCTATGATTGCATTAACTCAAGCAATAGCAGTGACCTGATGAAGCATGAACACAAGAGAGGTAGCAGCCCTATCTGACCCCTCTATAAGATTACAAACTTGAATGCTATTATTATTTGAATTTCTACCCATACCTTGGCAGTTCAAGTGATCTGAGTTTAAATAATTCTTCTACTGACAATTTTACATGTAAATGGAATAGCCAGAATTTAACTCTGTTTAAACTATACTTCAATTTTCAAGAAGATGAGCCTTGAGGAGATAAAATTGTTAGAGTAATAAATTTATGCAGTCGAGTTTATTAATAAAAGAATATATTCAGATGGTTGTTTTGCTTTCTGTTTTTCAGTGTGATTTGCTTTATGACTTTTATTCATTCTCCTTTGTTTTTTAATTTTTCTGTCTTTTTTTGTTTTGAATATTTAGATATTAAGGCAGTGACTTGTTAATTATCAAATATGTCTTTAGCAGAACTCTCCATGCACTTTTATTGACTCAGTAGTTTGTGTAGGCCTTTTTGTTGCATGAAATTTTGATGTACAAATACAGGAGGATCATCCTGAAATTATGACTTCTGTTGTGTGCACTTTGTTTTACTTGCATTTGATAAGTTAGTTTTTTAAAATTATATGCAATAAGAAGTTTTTGAATATTATTACTTAATAAATATCTAACTTGAGAGTAATGGTTTGGCTAGTTCATGTTTCAACAAATTGACAGCTATTGATAGCAAGAAATTGCAATATTTTTAATAAATCACCATGAATTGCAATTTATTTCCATGTCTGTCTTGTAACATTATTCAAAGTATTCTCTTTATAAAACTATAGGTATTCTATTTCCCTTTTGACCTCAGGATGTAAAATGGAACATCTTCTTTGCTTTGTAGTTTTCTTTCTTTTAAAAATTAGTCTGAACCAATAGGTACAAATGAAGATTCTCTGTTATGGACTGTTCTCAATTATCTTGGGAACTTTATAGATATCTATTTGAATGGTAAAAGGCTAAAAAATCAAAACCAGTTCTTAATTTTATGAAAAAAATATATATTTTAAATTTCTAAAGTTAATAATTCCTCTGATTTTTGTCTTAAGACCAGGCTGGGTGGGGATCTGAGTAACCTGGTCTAGTGGTTGTTTCCCTGCCCATGGCAGGAGGGTTGGAATGAGATGATCTATATGTT
>VZTB01016574.1:32095-45661 GCA_013397245.1 Thryothorus ludovicianus
TTAAGAGGATAAATATACAAATGTATAAATATATGAATATACAAATATATAAATAGGTTGAAAAAACCACATAAATTAATAGAACTAACTATGAATTTCTAATTCTAAATGCAACAGCCCAAATGAAGAATGTAAGAATATCTTAAACTTGATTTTATTAAGGACTATTAGGAAAATGGAGCTGGACCACTTTTAGTCTTTCTAACACAATTTCCCTAACCATCTCTTTCAAAGTGTCATCAGATAGGATATGGGGTAGATGTAGAATTAATCTGGAATGTATGGCCATCTCTCCCTCCATCAAACAAAGTAAGAGCTGTGGCGCTCCCAATTTTTTTTTTAAATTAGAGAACTAAAACTGGATTATATTTATTTATTTATTCTGGATAAAAAGACAAATATTTATTTATTCTGAAACTTTCTGGTGTGGACTGCTTACTATTGAGCAAACAGAACACCCTAAAAAAATTTAAGCCAAAAATAGTAAACATATAATAACTAAAAGACTTTTTCATGCAGTAGTTTAATCTTGGTGAACTAAAAGGATATGAGTTCTGTACTTTGGGTTGCAATTTCAAAGTACATTATGAAGCTTTCAGAAGCTTCAGTAATGTATTTGTTGTTAGTGTAAAATACAAGCATGTTTGTCTTGTACTATTTCCTGATAAAGTGAACTGCATATTAACATTCTCTTAAAGTAACGGTCATGCCTCCATATTTGTATATAATCAAGTTTAGTATTGCCCTGCTCTGAAGCTGCTCAGAAACAGCTTGAAATGCAAGACATATACCCCAATAAGAAGGATAAAATAATTTTCTCTTTTAAACCATAGGTGGACAGCTCTGATCCCTGACCATAAAAAGACTATATTAAAATAATTTCTTGGAAAAGTCAGAAAAATAAAATTTTGATATGTAGAAGCTTTTGGTTCAAATTTCTCTACTTGTAGTTTAGTGTCTGTCATGGTGTAACCTTAGCCAATAAACAAGTATGATGCAGCCCCTTGCTCACTCCCTCACCAGCAGGATGAAAAAGAGATTTGGAAGGGTAAAAGCTGAAAAACTCGTGGGTTGAAACTAGAGACAGCTTAATGGGGAGCACCAAAGCCTCTCACACAAACAAAGAAAAGCAAGGAATGAATTCACTGCTTCCCATGGAGAGCTCAGCCATCTCCAGGAGAGCAGGGCCCAAACTCACAAAGCAGTAACTTGGGAAGACAAACTCCATCACTCCTAATGTCCCCTCCCTTCCTCCTTCTTCTCCCCCTTTATATGCTGAGCATGATGTCACATGGTCTGGAATATCCCTTTGGTCAGCTGGGGTCACCTGTCCTGGCTGTGTCTTTTCCCAACCTCCCAGGCATTCCCAGTCCCCTCCCCACCATGGTAGTATGAGAAGCAGAAAAGGCCTTGGCTCTGTGTGAGCTCTGCTCAGCAATAAAAAAGAAAATCTTTCTATTATGAACCATGAATTCTGCACATACCCAAAACATGCACCCACACTAGCCAACATGAAGAAAATTAACTCTACCCCAGCCAAGAGCAGTACAACATCTTTCAGGAATATGTGTTTAAGTACAACAAGGAATAATTGAATTATTACAGAAGATTCTATTCTGTTTTTGTTTTTTTTTTTGCCTTATTTTATTTAATTCAACTAACTCTGATAGGTTTTTCTTTAAGAAAATGAAACCTTTCAAGTTGAGATACTGCTAGATATTCATCTGCTTGCCTAAAATTTGTTGTTTCTTGGTTTTTAAAGTCTGGAAAATTTTATAAAATTCTAAAACTTTATTAAAGTGTATTTAAAATTGCAAGTTTCTAAAACATCATAAAAGCAAGAGTAGGTATGGCTGAGCTGGATTACATTTAGATCAGAAATTGTTCTCTCTTGGTGCTGCTAGAGATCTCTATTTAAACTGATAATTTGTTCTGTTATGCAATTTTTAAATATTACATTTTTCTATAGCTTCTTCTTTAAAAGATAGCATATTTTAATATCACTCCTATTTCTTTAAAATTTATTTTCCCTACAAGTTAGGAAGATTGTTCAGCTCCACTTGCAGAGAGACGATGAGGAGACAGGTTAATTCAGAACTCAGCCTTTGGAAAACCTTTAGTCTCAAAACATTAAAATAGAGCATTTTGGACACATGATACTGATGGGTTATGTTTTCTTCAGCTTGACAAAGATTTTCTCAGTTAATTCAAAACACATATTCTGGTAAAACTCATTTACAGAAATCAGTCTGTATCTTTTCGTCATGGAATGTTCCTTTTGTCCCAGGAGCTAGGTTTCCTAAGCTTGTCTTGCATGTAATCAATAATCATGGAACCAGCCTCCTTTATCCTTTCTTGCTGGAAGGAACACTTTTTTACATATTTTTTATTCATCCAGACTTCCCTAGAACATGCTAATTTGTTGTGCTGGTAATGGAAATTTTTTTGCAAAAAATTATTTATTAGTTGTGGCAACAGGAAAATTGTAATGCTTTCAGATATATGAATATTCTGAAAAACTCATTCATCCAATATTTGTGCTGTCAAAGGATGATAAAAATGAACAAGAGTAATGTGTGTAGTAAAAAAGGGAAAAACTTCAGTGATATTGAGGTTGATGTGTTTTAATTTACATTTCTGAGGACATAGGAGTATACATAAGCTTTGGCCTGGTCCCAAATATTTGACATAACTGGTATAAGGGAAACTTGGTGGGATGACTTCCTAGACTAGAGTGCCCTGTTGGATGGCTACAAGCTGTTTGGAGGGATAGGCTGGGCAGAGAATGCGGAGGGGGGTAAATGGATGGATTAAAATGCATGGAGCTCACCTTTGGCAATGTCAGCTGAGGCAGTATAAAATCTGAAAAATCTCAAAATGTGTACTGGAAATACAGAGAGGCCAAATCCTTATTTTAGTATACGTACCTAAGTAACCATGTGACCTGCTAGATAACTAGTTCTTAGATTTGAAAAATAGGAGATAAAGATGCTTAGGCAAAGCTTTATACTCGGAGTTGCAACTGGACTCTCATTAAAACACATGAATTTCCCTTTTGGGAAACAAATGATCTCTGTACACTACTTTGCTATGGCTATGTCTTAAAATAAAATCCACTACCATGGGCTCCTAACATTTTGTAATGTGCTTGGAATGTTATGACCCTATTTTTTATTGGGAAAAAATTAATAATTAATGGTTTTATTTCCAGAAGATGGGTGAGATCAGTGAAAGGATTTCATGCCTGTATTTCTAGCAATAAAGTCACTTCTTTCGGGACATGAAAGAAAAATGTTAACATGAATATTTTGTCAGCTTCCTTTCGTATGTCATAAAGGTGCATTTACAGCAATAAGTAAAGTATCTGTTACGAAGCTTTAATTTATCCTGAAAGATTTGACATACATGATGCCACACAACTCTTTTCTTTAGGTAATGGGATGGAAGAAGC
The DNA here is from genome assembly GCA_013397245.1 of Thryothorus ludovicianus. NCBI lineage: Eukaryota > Metazoa > Chordata > Aves > Passeriformes > Certhiidae > Thryothorus > Thryothorus ludovicianus. The sequence continues at coordinate 35,547 of VZTB01016574.1, forward strand.
TTTTTTCCATATTAGGAACCTTACTTTTTTGCACATGTGCATCTCAACTTCCTTCCCATGCAGAGGTGATTGTACCTGAGTACACTTCACAGAACTCCAGATAACAGCAAACAAACTCATTTTTAAATAAAAACAGTTTCTACACAATTAAGGCAAATATGGGTAAGCCTTTTTTTCTTGATTTTTCAAGTGCCATTAATAATCTAAATCTTGTACTAACATTTTTGCAATATTCTGACAAGCATGTAGCTTAGTTATGAATTCCATAGGATTTGAGATTATTACTGAATGATGTCCTCCTACACAAGTGACAATGTATTACGAAGCTGAAGTGAGAATAGTTCTGCCCTACAGAAGCCCAAAAAATCTAGGTCTGTATACCTACAGGTTTTTCATTATATGTGCAGCAGAGGATGCAGTACTCCTGGCATAATCTCCTATATGAGCAGATCTGAAGTTCAAAACTACATCATCAATGTGACTTTGGATAACTTGCTTCAGTTATTTTTTTCCCCATTTTTGGTGTGATGTTTTCATTGTTACGGTGTGATGTCATTATTTGTCTCAGATACCCCAGGCTCCTCCCAGATGATTCCCTGCCAGGTTTGTCAATCATTCCTCCTTTCCACATCCTGACCCCTGATAAACACTGTCTGTCAACCCTGGCATTCCAGAAGGGCATTGAGTGGTTGGCAGCATTCAGAAGATGCTTCCCACCCCTGGAAAGACATTGGGCCATCCAAGTGTCCTCTGTCCCTTAGGCCCTTCCCTCCGTACCTGGTTGGTGTCACCTGTGTTCCTTCCCTCCCCCTCTCCCCTGGTTCAAAGGGCTCGCCTGCCATGGGGTCAGGAGTTCTGGTGGAGCTGTTGCTGGATTCACAGGCCTTTGGGCCAGGAATAAAACTCTGAGTCTAAACCCTCCATCAGAACCGACTCCACTCCTTCACTGTCACCTTGGAACCTCTCTGTCAAAGGTAAAACTAAGCTCCTGCATGCCTGAACTTGTCTCCAAGTGCCCAACTGCAACATCCAGCCAGCCTGAGGTACCACTGGGATGAAAACGCCACAGTGTAGGCAAAAACACCACATCTACAGCAAGGCCCGGCAGGCTCAGGAACAACCTCCTGGTAATATTGGACCTAAGCCCAATATTTCATTGCTGAGCATGTCCCTATGTGCAGACAATTTTCAAAAAATATACTGTCAAAAGAATAGTCACTAGAGATAAAAAAGTAGAGCTTGTGGGAAATTGTCTGATTAAAGAAGTGCAAGTCTAGGAAAACTGTCTAATATATCAGCACCTGAGCTGAAGATTTTGGAAGTGTACACAAAGGCCTGGGGCTGGAGCCTTGGATTTTAGACCTTTGGGAATGGTAGACCTACTTAACCTCTGAGATAGACCTACCCTGTTTCTTTCCAGGAAACAAAGACAGGGCAAGAGGAAACAACCTCAAGATGTACCACAGGAGGTTTGGATTGGACATTAGAAAAAATATCTTCATTGAAGGTGTTGTCAAGCATTGGATCAGACTGCCCAGGAAAGTGGTGGAGACAATCTCTGGAAGTGTTTGGAAGATGTAGATGTGTAGATGGGGTGCTTAGAGGTGTGGCTTACTGTTGGACCTGGTAGCTTTAGTTTTACAATTGGACTCAATGATCTGAAAAATCTTTCCCAAACTAAATGATTCTATGATTCTTAAGATTGCTGCTCTGGATCAAGGAGTGTTTACTGAGTTAGACCTCATTTTTCTTCTAAGTTGAGAATAACCTCATGCAGATGAGTTTGGAAATCTGAAAGTCTGGCAGGAAATTCCCAGGGGCTCTGCCTCAGAGACAGACATGTTTGTGCGTTACAAAGCTCTGTGTCACCAAAATGACAATAGCTGGTTTGAGGAGATGTTTCCTACAAAGCAAACTTCTTGGATTCTTCTTACATCTGCATAGTAATATGATTTATTTCTTTGTGTGATGTTGGTAGGTTGATTCTTCTACTGGAATTTGAGTATCTTGATTTGTTCTCTTAGAACTGGTGTTTTTCCAGTTCTTTCAGTCTTCCTGTGCTTCCCAGGATTCCTCATTCTTAAAGGAGATAAAGGACCCTTTACTGCATTTTTAGACTTTTTCTGTGAAAATAATTTGTTCTGTTGAATTAAAACAACTTTTTTCCTTAGAAAACTCTACATATTGATGACCTGCAAAGAATTCCCTTTTCATTTGCCTCAAGAATATAATTTTTGTCCTTCTAAATATATAAGAGGAATAAACATGGGTATTCCTTGCACTATTAACTAGTCCATTATTTCAATCTGATTAACTATATTATTACTAAAGATTTTTAATTTTTTAAATGTAAATGAGTACTTAATTTATTCTGAGATGCATACTTACATTTTAAATGTTGTAATTATTTTAAACCACTTGAAGAAAGATATAATATAAATTATTCTGAACACACATAGAGGCTTTTTTCACTAAAAATATTTGCATCATAAAAAAAAAAAAAGAAAGGGAAAAAATTGCCTGACAGAATAAAAGTTAATTTTATTTAACTATGATTTTAGGAGTATGAATCATCATTGTTTTCTCCTTTTCCATACTGCAAGTAATGAATAGCAATAAATCTAGTCACAGTGAAATGCATCATTGAAATGGTCTGTGATAATATATTCTCATTAACTTTTTAATAAAAATTAGAGAATCCAAGAGCAAGTACATTTATTGGTTTGATAGTTTCCTTGAGTTATATTTTCAAAATATTTAAATAGTTATTGGTGACAAAAACGTGAAGAGAATGTAGGAATGGAAAGCAAAGCATTGCTTGAGAGAACAGTAGTGTATCTAGTCTAGATCTAAAATAGCTATGCTAATAAATAGTGGGTGTGCATCTCAAACACACTCATAGCTAGATGGGAATTGTATCAGTTCTCCAGGTACAGAAACTAAGGCATGGTGATGATGAAAGCATTGCCAGTGCCATTAACATTCAGAGGAAAGTAGAGAAGAAAGTCTACATAGTAATATTATCAAGCCAGAGTTTATTTTTTGTGTATTGTAAATATATTATTGATTTATAAAAGACTAAGTACCTAGCCGCTGTCTTTTTAGAGGAACAGCTTGAACACTTAGGGTAATCATAAATAGTTCTATGTCATAAAACATGCTATTTTAATAAAGCATAAAACAATTATTTCTTAATCTAAGTAAAACTGCAATATTAATATTTAGGTGTTTTCATCAAAATACTATGTTGTAAATGAGAGAATTATTTTGTACAGATCTAGGTAGAACTATTAGAGATTATTATTTTCTGACTCAAGCCAGTCTTGAGTCACAGAGCTGAGTCAAGAAGTTGTTTTGTAGGAGGGATAGTAATAACCCTATTATTCATTAGGAGAAATAGTGTACAACTTTCAAAATGAGCATCTGGCTCTTTGGTACTCAGCACGCCTCTGGGTTGCAGGTAAACAAACTGAGGTGATACTTTAGCCTATTTTTCAGATAACTTATGATTCAATTCTGCTATTGGAGATGATATTGAAATGGAAGAGCACAAGGCATTGTACCCATTTTTTGCCCCGATTTGTATTCTTTTAAAGAACGCTGTGCTGGCATGTCAAAGTTGTTAGAAGAATTACTGCAGCACTGTGTTTTTTAAGTTCATTCACATTTGCCTATTTGTTCTCAGAAGAGAAGGGAAAAACTTTAGGATACCAGTAGTCATTTGATCCATGTCACGAGACTGAGCTTCATTTGGAAAGAATGGGAAGCTATGCTAGGGAGGATTGATTAGGGACGATTCAAGAACTGACACTACACACTTCATTAGAGATGTACACTGTGATGCTTTAAAATAATATATTTAATAAATGCTAAGGAAGGTGAGAAATAGACAATCTTGTTAAGTGTGTCAAGTGGTCTGCGGAGAAATGGCAAAAAAAACAGTCTCCTTTTCACTGTCAGGACTCAGCTTTTTGACTTCTCTCAGGCTGTTTTATTTTCTGGCAAACTTGTGATATGTGGCTGACTTTTCTTTGTTAGGTTACAATAGCCTATTTTTGCACAAAAATCTATGCCTACTAATGAGCTATTACTGATAAGAACTAAGAAAAATGCTTGCTAATTAGAAGGCTAGCAAATCATCCCTTGAGCATTAAGTTAACCAACCAGGAAAAAATGAAAAAAGGAGACAGAGACTTAAATTGTCCCAGCCCAGAGTCTGCTCTGGACAAGAAGTGTTGAAGTAAGTTAATTGGTATCTGAAAGGTTGCCATGTTCTAGAATTCAGTTAATTGGTTACAGGGCAAGGATTAACAAAGAGTCTTCCAGACCTTTAAGGTAAAAAAGAAAGCCTAATATGTTCCATTTAACTGATTTCATGAACAGACAATTTACAGGAATTTTCTTTTTCTTTTGTACATTCTCAGAGATAAGAAAATGTCAGGAGTAGAAATATTTCTTGTTTTCTTTTTATCAGCAATTATGATCTTGGATCATTTTATGTGGCAGGTGACACACCTGCCATTCAAAAACTTGGTTTTCATTCTTAGTGAGTGGTTTTGTGGTGAAGACAGCAATGGCTTTTGCTATGCTTGCTCAGTAATTTCATGATGGTAGAAATTGCCTAAGATGCTGTTAATATATATAATTATTCTAAAAATTATTGTTAACCAAAAAAATTGACAAATCTACCAAAGCATGCATCTCTTCTGTTTCCAATCATAAAATCATTATGATGAACATTTCCTGGTTTAGATTTCGAGCATTTATACTTGAATAGGTGGCTAGTTTTTCCACAAATTGATTTAATTTTCATTATCACTGAAATAAACATTAGGTGCCTATTATTTCATTTCTCCAAAGTTTGGCTTTAATATTTGCCTTGGAATTTTTCCATTTCTTTCTGGCTTTTTTTAGATAATATTCCTCTACCTCTCTAATTCCTCTACCTCTTTAATTTTTGAATAGGAAATGAAGAATCTGCTCAGTGAGTTCACTTTTTCAATTAAGCTATCTAGTTCTGATTGTATGTGGCTCCAATTCAGAGATTCTTATGGTGTTTGGAGTTGCCCCAAAAAGCCTCAACTGATGAAATGTATGAAAAAGCCTCATGTGATAGACTATTTTTAGCTTTGATATCAGCATTTTTCATTTCTTGCTGAGCTGTAATTAATTTAATTGTTGTTTTTAATTTATTCAGCTGTCTTAAATGTACACTATGCACACACTGGAAATACAAGCATGAAGTTAACTTCTCCCTGGATGACTATAACACATTAATACTTGTCATATTTTTAGTGATTGATTTTACTGTTGATTTCCTTCAGAGTACTTGCATTAATGCATACCACTTTGTAATATTTGTTTTCTTAAATTATATTGGAGCTGAATTAAGAAAAATAGCTGATTTATTAATTAAGATTTAATGATTAAAAATTTGAACCCATTTGCTTACTACTTTGAGCAACTGCTCAAGCCCCAGGTACAAATAGAGCTCTGGTTAATGTTACTGTGGTGGTTAGACCCTGGCAGGATGCCAAGCACCCACCAAAGCCACTCTATCTCTCCCGCTCTCAGTGGTCAGGGAAGAGAAACTGTGATGAGAGGCTTAGGGATTGAAATGAGGCTAGGAAAAGACTACTCACCAGTAACCGTCACAGGAAGAACTGACTTGATCTGAGGAAGTTCAATATATTACTAATCAAATCAGAATAGGTAAACGAGAAAAATAAAATGAAATCTTAAAACACCTTCCAACCACGACTCCCTTCTTCCAGGCCTCAACTTTACTCCAGAATTCTCTACTTCCTCCTCACCAAGTGGAGCAGGAGGATGGGGAATGGGAGCTGCAGTCTGTTCATCATGTTTTTTCCACTGCTCTCTCCTCCACCGCAGAAGTACTCCTCACACTCTTATCTTGCTCCACACTCCATCTTGGGTGTGGTGCCTCCCATTGGAGAAGGCTCTCCACAACCTGAGTCCCTCCTGTAGGCCAGAATTCTGCTCCAGCATGGGTCTTTTCCACAAGGTGCAGTCCTTCAGCAACAGGCTGCTCCAGCACGGGCTCCCCATGGGTGTCACAATTCCTAGCAGCAAACCTGCTCCAGCAAGGGCTTCCAATGGCATTACAGCTTCCTTTCAGGTAAAGGGAAGCCTTCTCCAGCATGTGTTTCCTCCAGGGGCTGCAGGTGGATCTCTGCATCCCCTGGGGCTTTCATAGGCTCCAGGGGCAGAGCTACCTCACCATGATCTGCATCAGGGCCTGCAGGGAATCTCAGCTCTGGCCCCTGGAGCACCTCTTGCCCTTCCCTTTCCTCTCACCCACATCTGCAGGTAATCTGCAGAGCGGTCGCTCTCACATGTTCTCATTCCTCTCTCTGGCTGCGATTGCTCGAGGGTTTTTTCCCTTTCTGAAATAAGTTGTCTCAGAGGTGCTACCATCACTACAGATGGGCTGGGTAGTGTGTCCCTCTTACAGCTGGTTGATATTGGCTGTCAGACATGGCAACAGCTTCTGGCATGCTCTCACAGGAGCCACCTCCATAGCCCACCCTACCAAGCTATCTCCAAAAAGTAAACTTTTTGAGAAATTTCTCTCACAATGGGGAGCTGTTTGTTAAAAGTTTCAGAAACTTTCAGAGCAAATTTTTTCCCCTTTAAATCATTATGCTGGAGTTTTCTTTATTGAATGCCATTCTTTGACCCAGAGAATACTACCATGTCTTTAGATGATTAAATTGTAAACAATGTTTACTAATGTTTAAACAGAAGATTTAACTAGGGCCTAACCTTCAGTGACTTCTAAGATCTATGGCAGTTGCTTTAAATGCTCAGCTCTTCCTGTTAGCAGGAAATTACTGTGATCAAGAAAGAAAGATGAGAGTTGGGACCTGGGAAAATATAAGATAAAGTTTCTCCTCTTTTTAGTCAAAAGGTGCATAGTTTTAAGTCTCAGATTGATACTTAAAAAAAAAAAAAAAATTATTATCAATCTTTGGACCCTCAGTTCTTCCAAAAGATAGATAACTTATAGGGAAGCATATGTATTGTGGGAAAGAAATTAGTCTAATGCAAAGCTTTTGTTTCCCATAGAGGCATGAATAAATATTTTAGATAGCAGTGTGGTAATCTCATAATAAGAATACTTATGCTTTGTTTTTAGAACCACAAATTGTTTAAATCCTTGCAATTTTTTACTGTATTTTGTCATTCTTTTTAACTCTCTCAATAATGATATTAAAGTGCAAATAGTATTTATTAGAAACTAAGTTACATAAAGGAAATGAAATAATTATCAAATTAACATGATGAGTATTTTCTTCTATTTTTTTTGGACTTTTTTTTGCCTTCATCATAGGTTTCAGAAGAAGCTCTGCATCACAGCACTGAGGATGAAGAGTCTTCCCAGGGAATGGAGCCCTATCTTGTGCGGAGATTATCGTCCCGTAACATTCAGCTTCCCCCGCTGGCTTTCAGGCAATTGGAACAGGCAGACTGGGATAAAAAGAATGATACTGAAATTATCCCAAGGCCCACAACTCTTCCACTGAGGATACCTCCTCTGATTGCCATTACAGCAGCTGAATCCAGCAGGTAAGATCCAGAAATTTGTTATTTACTCAACATTCCCTGTGGCAGGTACAGGGCTGCAGATGCTGCTTCTAGGAGAGAAGTCTATTTCTTTTCTAAAGTCACTAAATTAAAAAGTTGAATAAAATGTCTGTAAATTTGTGCCTGGTACTTGGTAATGCTGCTTGTAAAGCTTTTGGTCATATCTAGTAAAACAAATTCTAAAAACCTTTTTTTTCTGAAAATTATTAATACTTTATATTCCAAATGAAGATTTCTGATGGCTTGATTAACCATTTATGACGGTGAAGGGGAGGAGGAGGTAGAGTATTTTATACATAGAATTTTTAAAAATTATACAATTTCGAAACTAATTTCAAGAAATCTTGTTGGCATTTTGCCTGCTCTTGTATATCTACATTATTTGTAACATAAATAGTTTGAAATTCTTTGGTTGCAGTGATTTCTATTGTAGTTTCTTCATATTACATCTGTGAATTTTTATATAATACATGCTTTCTAAAGTAAGCTTTGCTGTTCTTTAATTTTCTGCCAACATATTATTTGCTGTCCATATTTTCCAAAATATAAACTGTTTAGAATGAAAGTTTTGCTTACAATGGTGAAGGCAGTAGAGCAGTTCAGTGACATTAAAATATATATGGAAAAGGTAACATGAGCACACCAAGAGCTAAAATGTAATACTTAAAAATTTTAGAACATGTGTTCTGAGAGGATATTCTGAATAATGTAGTTATGAAAAGAACATAGGACTTGTAGTACATGAGTAAACCCATAAATATTTATTAGGGTGCTTAGATAAAAGAGCTAATATTGACTTGGAATTTATAGCCACTTCCCATATCTTATTTCCACCTAGATGTCTTTATTTTTGAAGAAAATTGACCAATTCTTTAAATATACTCATAGACATACTGACTACATCCATAAAAACATGTAAACATTTAGATTGTTTACAAATTAAAATATTTGGAGAGTTTAATGCAATTTGGTGATGTTTTGAAGATAGAGAAGTGTCTTGATTTTTTGTTTTTATCCATGGAATCTGGGGAGAGGATAATCTGAGATATGGAAGGAAAATAAGTGCAACACTTCTAGTAACACTGACTGGAAAAACAAAAAGGTGTGATCCTGATGTGATACATCAGGAAGATTAGTAAGAAGAATGAAAAAAATATTATCTGATGAAAGTGGCTAAGTGATTATACATTTCAGGAGACTGTGTTATTTTCTAGGATGGATTCAAATACACCAGAGAAAGACAGTTTGAAGGTTACTCAAATAACAAATCTAAAACGTTGTGGTTACTATGTGTAGCTATCTCCTGTACTCAGAGAATGATTGCTTCTTTGAGAGGCTTCTCTGTGGGTATGAATCTCTCCTCAGAAGTAAGAGATAGCTTTGTACCCTGTCTATGCCATTTATTCCTGTGGTTAGTAGGAATGTGTTTTGAATCTGGGCAAAATGAGATTTATTCTGAGAGTGACAGGAAAACAGCAGACAGATTGTTGAATGGAACTGCCGAACTGTTTAAACAAATAAACTAAATCTAAACACAACAGCAAGAGCAATTGTAATTTTGATCTTACTTTGTAACATAAAATCTTTAGCTTTCATTCTTTCTTAGCTAGAGCATTTACAGTGATACAGGAAGAATATTGTTAGGAAAATTAAATTTCTTTAGATGTTTAGTGCTGTTTTTTGGTTGTTAGCTCTCTCTCAAGCAGCTATGAATTTCCCATTTACATGTTTATTATGCCAGCCAAACAGCTGGAGAAAGCTATTCTTTTATCTGTCTTCTCGTCTGCATGAAAGTACATAAACTTAGGGGTCCTATTTTGTCTATGGAAATGCAGCTTACCTCTCTTGCCTTTGAAATGGGCAGTTGAAGAAAGGGAATCAAAGTGTGGATGTGAGGATTCTCTGTCTTCAGTAGGTAAATTGTGGTCATAGAGCATTTGGGTCATAGAAACTTTTTCTAAACCAGAAGAATTTCACCATTGAAAACATCCTAAATTATAAATGTATGGTCTTAAAGATTCAAAGAATAACACTATTAAGACTTATGCTTTGACTTACATCACTGGAATGTGCAAAATTAAAATATGTATTTTTTAAAATAAAATATACATTCTATTCCTGGATATGCATGCATGCATGTGTGTATACACACACTCCCATTTTCATTCTCCTTTTCTCTCAGTTTTTCTCTGTCATTATGCTGTCACGGGATTGTGTCTGGTTGTGTGTTAGCTTTGTAAAGGAACTAAAACAAAGTTTATATTAAAAGAAAAACTAAACAAAATCCAAACAGCAGCATAGATTGAAAGTTGGAAAGCAAACTTTCAATAATGGTTTTCTTAAACTTTCATACTTTTTAAACTCTTACCCTTCTGACTCTGAGACAGGACAATTCCTTGCCATTTTTTTCAACCTTTCTAATTTCCTTCCATGCATACATGTAGCCAGATTCTTATTTTTTTCATCCAGGTTAGACTGAGACTCTAATAAAAGTCATTGTTAAGATG
>VZTB01016575.1:222-33633 GCA_013397245.1 Thryothorus ludovicianus
TTTGCAAGTGCATAAGAATCTAAGCTCTTTAATGATGCTGGAATGTGTTATGCGATCTTTGAAAGAGGAACATTAACAATAGAATGCAATGAATATTAGGCAACAATTAGGCTGTGTCCTTTGACAGACAAATTTGCACACATAGTCTGGTATTCAGCTTGTTTAATAACAGCAGATAGTTGCACAGTTAAGATTGTGGTTACCCAGATCCCATAATTTAGTTAGCAAATGCCAGTAACATAATGGAATAATAGATGTGAGCTACAAAGTACAAGTGTGTTTGTTATAAGATTCTATGACTCTGATGCAGTTGGTGGGTATTTCATATTTGCAGTTTACTGCGAGATTTGTTATTTGCACTGTCTTTTATCTGAGTTGCCAGCCATATGAGAAGAACAGAACAATCTGCCTGTGCCAATGTAGTATGTAGGTTTTGCTATGTACCTACTTAAATGTAATGGGCATTGATTTCCTTTACGAGAGGCTCTGATTTTTTATAATACATGTAAGGTAGCATATCAATTCTGTATTTATTTAAAGCCTTGTGCCAAAACTCCAGACCATCCTGAATAGATTGTTGGCTCAATGCCATGGCAAAATTGTACTTAGGGCAGGAAAAAGTAACTGTTTGGAACCTTATTTGTACAACCCCAGGAGTCCAAGACAAGCAGAAAGTCACTCTTAACAATAACTATTCTCTTTTAACATATTCAGCAAAAATTATGGGCCATCTATTCAGTGTCTACAGAAAAAAAAACCGAATGCTATCAGGGTTACATTTCCTCTACCCTCCCTCTGTACCCTCCTCCCTCTTTTTTTCTTTTTCTTTATGCATAAAGAAGTTGTGCATTAAGGACAAATTTCACATCTGTCTGAAACTCTTATTATCCCATTAAACAAAAAAAAGAACATGTAAGGGGAATGACTGGAGCAGTCTTAATGGAAGAAATAGCTGTTAGACTAAGTCCAAGTAGGGAAAACCTCAAATTATTTGTTGATGGAGTGAGCCAATAATCCTTTTTATAAACATGTTTGTCTACAATTTAAACAGCTGACACTGTGAAACCAAATACATCTGAGCTTCTTAATATAATCCATACATCACAGTACAAATCGCTGGACTTCTACTTCTTTGCTTTCTTTCTCTTAGGAAACTAGTTTATTGCAGTCTGGATGTAAATATGGTTTATTTTAGAGATTTTTCTTATTGCAATTTGACATTGATACAATGTAGATGTGAAAGCTCAAAGAGGAATGCTATGGATGGCTGCAAAGCCAGCATCTACTTCTCTGTGGCAAAAATAAAAAAATACTTTGCCACTTTAAATAGTCTCTTCATTCTCCAAATCTTGTATTAAATCATCGAGTCAGTGATGCCATCTGTCTCATCACTCTGAATCTTTTATGAGTTGCAATGTAAAGATAGCTTACTAGAGAAATATTTAAAATATTTAATGTATATTTTTTTAAAGTTAAATATTTGTAATGATGTCTTTGGCTGTTTTAATTTTTAAAGTTCTTATCTTGTACTCCTTCCAATTAACTAAAAATCCATTTCTGAATAATATTTAATTTGTGTCCTGCTACATTTATACACAGCAAAGGCATAAAGTACAAGGTTGTACAGGTTCAATTTCAAAGACGTAGTGTAAGTTTCAAGTCACCTTAAAAATGTTGATCACTGCAGACAATTTGCCTTATGATCTATTTTCATCAAACTAGATTTTTCATTCTAATCTCAGAATTTCTAGTCATACTGGTGAAAGAGGTGGGTGCAAGGGAACAAAGTCATAATTCATAACCCTCAGTTTAGCTTTTCTTGAGGCAATGGTAATGTGGAGGATGCCTCAGCACTACCTTCTGAACTTGTTGAACCCTGCCTGGCATGGAAGGGTACCTGTAAGAGAGAATCCTGCAGTCTTTCTGCCTAATAATGATTCTTAGTGAAGATTCCTAAATTAAGAGCCACACCTGCTCATTTCAGACAGTCTACGAATTTCCAAATGCAAAGGCCATTCCAATATGGAGATGAAGCTATTAAACTTATTACATAAAAAATAAATAAAAAATGAGTAACATATGGGACATAGATAAATTATGGAAGGAAACTCGATGTTACTGGGGGATTTTGTACACAGTAGATATGTATAAGCACCTGAACATGTTTAATGATATGTAACTTCATTTCTGGTTACAGAGCACCAATTCCTTTCTCAAAAAATCTTAAAAATCATAGTTATTCGATATCACTAGAGCTTGATCTCTACAAATTCACTATAAAAACTACAGCATGCATCTATAGGTCTAAGAAAGTCATGGTAGAAGTTCGAGCACTGATAATACACTGTACTCAGATAATTTTAGCTTAATTGCTGAGTACAGTTTTGCTCCTGTCAACAGGCGCTCACAGAAACATGGCCAAAGCTCTGATTAGAAGCCATCAGCTGTAAGATATCATTTTCAAGGGGAAATATGATTGCAACAATGTTTGGCTCCCATAAAAAATACCACTATGTTGTACTGCATTGACACTATTGGAAACACTTTACTAGGAAAAAAAAAAATGCACATAATAGTTCTTTACTCCACCCCATCTATCTTAGTAGATAAACATGACTCTTTCAACAATCACATCTTCCACAAAAATTTAACATCATAGAATATTCTGAATTGGAAGTGGCCCACAAAATTCATCCAGTCCAACTCCTTGCCAAGAGTCACACCACATGCCTGAGCATTGTTCAAACATTTTTTGATCTTTATCAGGCTTAACACTCCCCAGTCTCCTCTTCCCTGGAGAGCNAGTCATGGTAGAAGTTCGAGCACTGATAATCCACTGTACTCAGATAATTTTAGCTTAATTGCTGAGTACAGTTTTGCTCCTGTCAACAGGCGCTCACAGAAACATGGCCAAAGCTCTGATTAGAAGCCATCAGCTGTAAGATATCATTTTCAAGGGGAAATATGATTGCAACAATGTTTGGCTCCCATAAAAAATACCACTATGTTGTACTGCATTGACACTATTGGAAACACTTTACTAGGAAAAAAAAAATGCACATAATAGTTCTTTACTCCACCCCATCTATCTTAGTAGATAAACATGACTCTTTCAACAATCACATCTTCCACAAAAATTTAACATCATAGAATATTCTGAATTGGAAGTGGCCCACAAAATTCATCCAGTCCAACTCCTTGCCAAGAGTCACACCACATGCCTGAGCATTGTTCAAACATTTTTTGATCTTTATCAGGCTTAACACTCCCCAGTCTCCTCTTCCCTGGAGAGCCCAACCAGTGCCCAACCTCCATTTGGATGAAGAACATTTTCCTAATATCCAGCCTTAACCTCCCCCAATACCACATCATGCTGCTCCCTTGGGGGCTATCACTGGTCATCACAGAGAAGCGATCAACGCCTGTCGCAAATTTAAACCAGAAATTGTTTTCATGCAATACAATAAAGTTAGACAAGTTCTTTTTAACTATTTACTGTCTTTGGGAACATGTAAGTGTTTAAACCTTTCTCTTTCTGGTGTCATTTACTGGGAAAAGTATTAATCCTCCTTTGAGTGTGTTAGCCATTAAGCATTTTACTGTTTGTTCCATAGTAATTGTCTCTCATTGCCTTCAATTTCAAGGATGACACATTAAAAACAGAATTAAATATCAACTGAGTAATTATCTGGGTCGTCTTTCCCCCCATTTTAGGTTAATGTTGCAGCCACTGAATTCTAAAACCAAAGTGGGAATGAGCCCATGTAATCCCATCGGCAATGGAAGGTGTCCAGGTCTGCCTAGCCTTGTAGTCATCTGAAGGACATCTACATCCAGCAAGGTTAGATTGTCATGCACTGGTGTCCAGGCCTTCACATATGTATGAGGACATGTCTGAGGTGCTCTGGATTTCACTTTACTGGTTTAAAATATGCTTGTATCTCTGTACTGGCTTTATCAAAAAATTAGAAACTTTCTCTAGGTGGCCTGGATTGCCTTTTTGCTGAATTGGGTACACTAGATTTCACTCTCATTATCTTTATAATGCTGCATTCTGTTTGGAATCAAAATTTAAAAGTGGTCTCAGGGTTTTTTTCTGCAAAATGACCGTGAACTGACCCTTAATAACAAATTTTAATGTGCTAACCTTATTCACAATCATCAGTAAATAACAAAATGGTACAAAAAGCAATTAACATAAATTTAAACATAAATTTTAAACAGCAATCTCTTAAAAAATTTCTAATTAGACACTTACTGACTCAAGATCTAATCCTGTTGCCACTGAAGGCAGGTCATATATTATTTTAATTTCTTCTATCTAGTTTGCTGGTTTCTTGTTCTTATAACAGCATATATCACTGCAGTATCTAAGTGTCACTGAGGAAAGAGTAACTGCTCTAACAACTGGCCAGTAATGTAATTTTTTTCTCTCTCTGCTTAAGGAAATTAAAATATATTTTTCTTTTTTCTGGTTTTAACCTCATATCATATCTTTTTTTTTTTTTTCTTATCTTCTGTTTTAACACCTCTTTCATTCTTGTTTGCCATCTCCAGTGATATTTGGAGAATTTTCTATATTAATTAGAAGGGTGAGCAATTCAGGTTTATTTTAGTCTGGTTAGACATAGTTTTGATGCTGTACCACATATTTTTTAACCTCCCCACTATGATTCTTACAGAGAACAGTTATAAATGCAAGTCATCTTTATGAGGATAGACCTACTCCGTGAGATATGTTAGGCTTTAGAGACAAATAGAGATTAATTTTGAAGGTGGCTGATAGGAGATGATTGTTTCAGGTGTCATCACATTAAGCACTATTCTGGGAGAAGATGGTGGTGATTTTATTTTATTTTTATAAATAGGGAGATGCCCACATTCTGAATGTGCTCAATTTTTTTGCTGTTATGGTGCTGTTAACCACAATCAGATATTAACAAGATTCCAAGGAAATGTGATGTTCTATCACTATGAAGATGGGATAGGTGGATATCTTTTATTGTCTATTACTGAAAAGAGATTTTAATTCTCAGTAAAGACTTATCTGTCAGTCTTGTCTGCAAGAAAATTAGGAAAACAGTTAGTTCACTTAAAATCCACAACTTTAAAGATATTCTACTTTAAATTAGAAACAAAGAAAGCTTTCAGGTTGGTTTAAGGCTAATAAAACAAATCGGCTGCTCAATCACAACAAATACATGCTTTGTATGTACTAATTAAGACCATCGACACCTTGAAGTATCTTGTCTATGTACTTTACACTATCCACAGAACAATTTAGATTCTCACAGCTGTTGCCAAAAGTCAGTCTTAGTCCATTGCTTTAATTAATCTATGCTCACTATCAGGATGGCAGTCTTTCTATGAACATAAAGTCAAAGGAGAAGATGTATCATTAGTAGAATTTTTCAAGCAATTTGCAGGATATTGAGACATTAAATATTTTCTATCCTTAGTGAAGTTCTTTGATATTTAACAATAACAATGACATCTCTATCTAAAATCTTCAAATAAGTACTTGAAAGTTTGTAAATCTGGTGGTTAACAGAAAATGCCATTCACACTAGCTAACTGCTTTCTCATTTCTTAATAAATTAAGGGGTGTTGCATGGAACATATGGCTTTATGACAATCTAAATATTCTTCCAAGATTATGAAAAAATACCACCTGTTATAAAAGAAATATGTAATTACAGTGATTTCTTAAGAAAAGAAAAAGTGTGGAATGGATTCTGTTGTAGAAAATGCACAACCTGCTTGATCTTTCCTTTTCTTCCCCTGTTCCTCTTTTTATGGATATTGTATAGCTATGCAGGATAGATAATATGAAAACATATGCTACATTTATTTTTTTAGGCTGAAAATACATTCCTTACTGGTATTCTTTTGAAAAATTAAATACATAACTTAAAATTACAATAAATTTTAATTAAAAGTTAAAAGGTGAGATATAAAGGGAAATTGCAGCAGGAATATTTCATAATCATAAATATATATATTATGACTCCAGCAAATTAATTGTAGATGCTGTATTTGATAAACAAATAAATGTGCACCCAAATCTGTAAACATGTGGATATTCCCACACACACCTTGCCTCATTTCTTCCCAGAAGTAATGAATGATCATATATCTCTCCAATAAACAAATAGTTCTGAAAAATATATTCAAAAGCATTTAAATTACCTGCCAATTAAGAAAGTACAATCAAAGAATAAATCTGGGGGCAAAGAAAGGCAAAACTCCAAGATAACAAAATGCAGCACACATGTTTTGCCTTTCTTTCTTCTTTTTATTTTTTCTTGTGTTAAAGGGGCAAGCAAGCAGCTCATTAATTTCCTATCAACAGAAAAATGAATACAAGCTTTAATCAAAAAATATACAACAGAAAGTACCCCCCACCCTAATGTCTAAACTATTTAAAATTCTTCTTCTCAATGATCACATGATGAGAGTTTAAAAATGGACTAGAATATGATTATAATCCAGTCTATTTAAGGTCTCAAATTAGTATGGCATAAAAGCTTAATGTTTGTATCTATAGGATATATTTTTAGGTTGGATTAAGTGATGCATTGAATGTCTTGGTGATTTTAATTTGCTTTGTGATCTGCAAGGATAGATATTGAAATTTTAACAGAATAAACCCAGAATAACTTTCAAGAGGAGTTGGCAATCTATGTTACTGAATAATACTCTGAAAACAAAGTTAATTGGATACATAACAAGCAATCAATATTTTTAAGAATGGGAACTACTGTTATTTATCAATTTATTCTTTACTAATAATAGCTATATAAGTGAAATATTATATCAGCTATTATTATATAGAAATCAGCATACAGAGGGGCCAAAGAAACACTATTTCCAAATAAGGCTGCTGAAAAGATGTCATCTTAGTAAAACGATGAACACACTTAGTAAAACAAACAAACAATAATTATTGTGTTATGTAAGGGCTTACATAAAAGATAAAGTTTTTAAAATTTCAGCACATCTGCCACCATTACAATCTGATGGTGGACACATCAAGTTGTATGTCCACAATGAGGTTATTAGAGTGACCAAATTTTTAATTGCTACCTAAAATTTGGAATTTCCAGCATTAGTCATCTTTTCAAAGCGACTTAGATTAACAGTAGATAGCCTAAAGAGTAATGCATAATTCAAATGCTCCTGCTGACTTGGTCACTGCTCGCATCTTGGATTTGATGTTTTTGTAGTTAAGGACATAAATATTGGTCCATCCTGGTAAACATAATTTGGCTATTAGTATTAGAAGGTTATAGATCTTGCACTGACCTGACTCTGCAGGGTCTCAACATTTGTCTGGGCCTGTCCTGTCAGCTGGTTTCAACTCCTCAGTACAGCCAGCAGGCTTCAGAGAGCAATTAATCTCTGCCTAAAGTAGACATTTACATTTGACCCTCCAATTCTTTGTTGCTTTAATTATATTATTACAGATTTCCCCCACGTACTGTAGATGTGTCCCACTGCTCCCTTTCTGATTTGGCTGCTTGCCTGTGCCAATTGTTCTTGTGACTGTAACATAGACAGTGTTGGGAGACAGAGACCATCTAAATCCTTCCTTGCTATTTCCTGATGAAAAACTGATGAGAGAAACTGCAAGCAGAATGAACTTATTCTGAACTCAGTTTACCTAAAAAGACAATGTAGTTATGCATAAAGCCAGGTCTTCTTAGCTTTTAGGCTCCTATGGCTTGTCAGCTCAGGTAAATGTGGATATGATCAGAAGAAACGCAGACAGTTGCCTGAGCACAGAGCTTTTGTATATTGTTAAAATAATCTCTGGGATTTCCTGTATTTTTGCTATTTAACACTCACATTGCTACACATTTTTGTGTTCTACAATGATTATGCCCTAAAGACCATGAAAGAATAATTTGTAATATTTCATAATTGTAATTTAATTACCTAAAAGGAGAGGAAAACATATAAAAAGGAAGAAAATTGACAATAACCTAAAAAAGGCATAAAATAAAACAAAAAATATAAGGTGGATACAGATTTCAGAAACGTGTATTTACAAAGTTATAAAGAATTTTCACATGAATAACAATGATATTGGGCAGACCACTAACAGTCCTTCATATGCAGGTACTTGTTATGCTTGTTGATGTTGTTTGTTAGATAGGTATAATCCTGAGCTGGCTAAAAAATAAAGGACCAGATGTTAATAGAAGACTCAGTTATATACATGAACTTCATTATTCAAAAAATTAATGAATTTAACTTTAAAAAAATTGGGAAATAGACCTAAATAATAAATCCATTAAACATTTATAAAGGCACAGTTATAGTCAATATTAAGAGTCTCCGGACATATAAATATATGGGTCACATCCTTTAATTTGTCACAGGTTGCCTGAAGTCAGTGGAACTATACCTTTCACAGAATGAAAATATGTTTTTAAAATATTTTTGTTCTCTGTTATCAAATTATTTTCTCTGTGATCATATTAATTTCTTGTCTCAATTTTTATCTGAAATTTTTCTACTTATTTGCAATTGTGTAGAGTCACGTTGTATGCAATCTGAATTTTGTTCAATTATTTGCTGTACACATCATTTCAACAAGAGCTATGCTTTGAATCTATGCAATGAATTTTGGCTATGTTATTCCCATTAAAGTCAATGGGTAATGAACTACTAAAATACTTGTTTGCCACTTTGAAAATTTATGAACAAGAAAGAAAATAAAAAACTTCAGTGGTTACAGAAAGAGTCTTTGTTGTTAAACCTGCTCAGTATTCAGTTGCTCAGCTTGCTGGGCTGCAACATGCTTGATTCACTAGACACTTAAGTTTCAAGTCTGCGCTGTTAATTATTTGAAAAATCACCATCCACTAATTCATGGGTTCTAGGATAATGTGGAATAGGCCTGAAAGTACATAGTTGTTTTCAAATTAGGAAGGAAAATATCAAGAAGGAGAATGGTGCATCATTAAAAAAATATTTTTAAAAAGAGAAAATAAAGAAAAACAGAAATAAAAGAAAAAGATCCTTTAGTGTTCTGGACATTATTTTTAACCTCCAGTCAGAAAAAATCTGAGACTACCTTTCAGCACTCAATATATCTTTGTTTATTGAACTAGAATCCAAAGAATGAGAAATATAGAATAATGAAAAATGAAAAAAAAATAATCCCAAGTATACAATAGCTTTCTTTTCTTTTTTTGTTTTTAATTTTTTTCCCCCTGAAAGTTATAATCACTAAACAAGACAGCATGGTTTTTACTGAATACCCTCTGAAGACATTGCTTGGTAAAGAAAGTACTCAGAAAAGGATGTTCTCCACTTGATGAGTATATAAGACATGACGACTACGGAATGCAAAGCCTGGAACCATTACAAGATTTAAGTTAGAAGCATTAGGCTACAAAACACTCATACATTATTAAATATCTCAACTGTGGCATCAGAGTACTTCTTAATTTTCTTTTTCACTGAAATAAAAAATTTATTTGTTCAGCATTAAATGGGACAATAAATCTAAGAAAAAAAAAAGAATGATAGTCAAACATTGTGAATACAGGAAGCTTAGAGAAAATAAATTCCTTGCTCTTTTGGAGTAATCGCTACGGTATGCCATTACTTCAGGGGTCTTGCTTGTGTTTAGCCCATGCTTAGGATCTTAATTTTGGTGTAGTATATTAAAAGATATTTGGGGACTGTATATGTAAGAAAGAGCTGTGAAGAGACAGAAGAGAGAAGGCAGGTGTGTGGTAACCTGAACATTTGCAGCATGAAAGAAAGATATTGGAGTGACTCTCAGACAATATAATTTCTTTAATTTGAGACATTACCATATACAAGCTCTCTTCATGATTTACATTCATGTCATGGGTTGTAGTAAATAACATTTTGGCCACCTGTCTGTTTTGGCACTCATGAGAAATGATAAGAGTTCTGTTCATGGTGTAAAAGAAGAATCACGCCAGCTGAGGTGCAGTTTTTCTCCATCAACACTGGGCTAAACACCAAGTATCTTGCTGCTTTATTGACACTACAGTTCTTCTGCTAGTTTGCATTTTTATTTAGGTAATTTTGTCAATACTTTAGTGATGGCTTACTTAACAAAATTTGCTGAACACTGAAACCTTTTCCATTTTGGTGAGATAGCTCTGGGTCCACAATTTTGACAGGGTCTTGAGTGCTTTCCTCTCCCTGCCCACCACTCACCTCCCTCCCTTCCCCCACTTGGGGGTCTCTCTACCCTGGCTGTGGCCCAGGACCCTTGTGAGAAGCCCAGGGCCATCAGACTCTGTACAGCAGCATTGCAGCAGGACTGGTATAGCTCCCCTCAGCCCTACCCTGCCTGGACACAGACCCCACTATGCCAGAATCACCTGTGAGCCCGTGGTCTGTCCCCACTCCCAAGAGATATCCAATGCTGGGACTGTCCCTGATGCTCCCTATCTGACCTGCTCCATTTCATCACGGTGGCCAGTGGAGCATCCTGACAATATTCACTTTGAAATTGTCCAAGTTTGTGTATGGGTTATCTTTGGGTATTATCCTGCAATGAACTATCACTCACAGTTTCGGCATCTTTCATTTAATTTAGGAAAGTACTCCTAAGAGAATCATTCTGTGGGTGCACCTATGCTTCTGTAGAATAGTCAGCCAAAGTGGGTCAGTTATCACGATGTTGTCAGAAATCTTTCTTTTCCCTCATCTTCTTTGAAACCCTTATGAACATTGAAGCTTTTTTGGATATATTTAGGACCTGTGTTATTAGGTAGGATCTCAGTACCTCTGTGTCACCATCCTAGTTTAACCCCAGCCAGAAGCCAAGCCACACATAGCTGCTCACTCTTTTCCCCACCAACAGGATCAGAGACAGAATCAGAAGGACAAAAGATAGAAAACTTGTGTATTGAAAGACAGTGGAATAGGTGAAGCAGAAGTCACACACAAGCAATTCAAAACAAGAGAATAATTCTCTGCTTTCCATAGGCAGGCAGGTGTTCAGCCATCTCCAAGAGAGCAGGGCCACATCAACAGAAATGGTGACTTGGGAAGTCAAATGACAATGCCAAATGTCTTTACTTCTTCTCCCCTCACTTTTTACAGATGAGCATGATGTCACATAATTTAGAATATCCTTTTGGTCAGTTGGAGTTAGCTGTCCTGGCCATATCTCCTGCCAAATTTCCATGCAGCCCCAGACTCCTCACCAGTGTAGGAGTCCTAAAAGCAGAAAAGGCCTTGGTTCTGTATAAACACTGCTCAGTCATAACAAAAACATCTCTGTGTTATGAACCCTGTGTTCAGCACAAGTGTAAAACACAACCCCATGCCAGCCACTGTGAAGAAAATTTCCTAGCTCAACCAAAGCCAACATAATCCTGCACAAACTCCCTTACAGAACACCTATAGTCCTTATAGGTGCCTTGGTGCATCAAAATGAACAAAAATTGTCAAGGAATGATGAGAAAGTCAAAAGGAGCTTCAATGGCACATAATTCCAGTACTAAACATCTCACTCTGTCTTTCCCATAGGTCTTCAAGTTTACAAGAAGCTCCAAGTAAAAGGCATGTACCACATGGACACAGGAACTCTTGTAACAGAGTGAAAACCTAGTAATTGCCATTACCTTGGATTAATTTGCTGCTTGTTCAAAGGTACCAACCTCTGAGCAAACCTTTATGAACACAAATATATTGCTATTGTTTTGCTATCTCAGAAGAAACTGAGAGCATCCCACTTTTTCTGTTCTCTGTGTAAAAGATGCAGTGATCCAGGGGATGCTGTGCAATTTACCTGCTGCAGAGCACACGGTGAAAGAGCCTGTTTCTGTATTTGAAACATCTCACATAGACAATAAAAGAACCTCATCTGTATCTATGGAATAATGTGAATAAACTCAATAGGCAGCACTTAGTAAAAATACATCTTTGGAAATATAATGCAATATCCTAAAGTAATTTCATAAACGTGAGTCACCTAATACAATTATAATATTATAACAAGCCATTTCAGAAGCAAAAAATCTTCATGCATGATTAAATAACAAACTTTGTCTGACCATACTGAGGATTTTTATAATTGAAGCAAACCTTTTATTTCAGCTTCTTCTTCAGATGTAAGATGAGCTTTATATAGATTTATCTTCAGTTTTTAATTTGCTATGTAACGTTAACATTCTCTCTAAGGCAAGAGATGAAACAGAACTGAAACCACTAATGCATAAAAGACTCTTCTTCTTCAAAGACAAAGAACAATATTCTTTTTAGTGATGTAGCTTTCACCAACATAATACCTCGTTATTCATGACATTTTGTCCATTATAGCATGAGATACCTCAAAAGATAGAAATAATCATCCAGCAGAAAAGTCTTGCTAATTATCCATTGTCTGAGAAATCGAGCTGGTGTAATGGATGAAACATCAGTTGCAGCAATTGCTGGTGTCTACTGACAGAAGAAATGCATCTCTGAAATTACTGTACCAGAAACCTCAGAAATATGAGACTTCTCTACCTACTTTTTCCAGATAGATATAAAAATCTTGTTTGCAGCAGAAAATTATGTAGATACACACATATAAGACCAATTAAATGCCTTGAAAATAATTATGGAACATTATATAGACATTACTTTTTGTGGAATGTACAAGGCATTGCCTGATTTCTTATTGCTTTATAGAGCAATTAGTGATTCTATAAGAGATGAGGAGATATAAATATAAGGAACTTATTGAGAGAAAAAATATGTTTTTAAATTTTCACTTTAGTCCATTCTTTAAAACATGTAGTATTAAATATGTATTCTGTTTGACTACTTTTTCTTTAAATATACAAAATAATTCAATTATATATTGGAGTTAGGAAAAGGCCCACACAATATAAGTTCTTTAACACCTTAGCATGAAACAAGTTTTTGTGTCCTAGGCAGCTATTATTATGTCAATTACATTTAACAAGTAACTAGCAGAAGGAGGAGATTTGGCAATTGTACTGGGGACTTCTAGGACAGCTGGAAGGAAAACAAGAAAGGTTAGCAAAACAGACTAGAAAGTGAAGGAAAAGATGACCATGTACACAGAAGTTAGAAATGGACAATGAAAATAACATTTTAAGATAGGGAAAAAAATACCAGAGCCAGGGCATTCATGTGAAATGATAGAAGATAAGATTAGACATTTTTAAAAAACTGATTTTGATTAAATTTGAGAAGTAAGACCTGAGGAGAAAGGGAGATGTCCTAAATTAAATGTTAATAGATTCTACCATAAGAAAGTTGGGCCTTAGTTCTGCCTTCAGTTATATTACAGTGAGAAGAGTATATAATACAGAGGAAGGATTTGGCCCTTTTCCTTTGCCATTTTAGAGGTGATTGAAAATAAAGAGAGGTCAGAATAAAAGATGATTGGACCAGAGGATCGTTGAGGTCCCTTCCAATCTGGTATTCTATGATTCTGTGATGAGATAGCTGGAGGATTATAGGCAAAGTCCCTTTTCTCTGTAGTCTCTTCCTACTCTAATTCATTTTGAGCTGTGCTTCATTTGCTGTATCTGGAAAGGTTACAAACTGGCATTCTCAGAAGAGCTGTAAAGGAAAATGAGTCCTTAGGTACTAACCAAAGATATAGAAATAGTTGTAGTTTTCTGATGGAATGGTGACAAAGAATATTTGAACTGAAACTTTTTCCTGTGGGCTCCTGTCTTGTATTGCATTAGAGGTCAAAATCAGCCATCAATTTTTATCAAAATGCTATTTAACTAAAAACTTTTGTAACACTGGTGTATCTGTTTACAAGTATTATCATCTACACAGAAAAAAAACAAAAGAAAAACAAACAAAGACACATCTCCCTTCCTTAAATCACCAGCAAAATAGAAATATTACATTTAAAAGTCAGATTTTTTGTTTTAGGTGTGTTCAAGGCAGTTATATTTTTGATCCTCTGTGGGTTTAGAGCTCTGCTTAGTTCACAAGTCAGAGCAACCTTAGGAGAAATTGTCTCCTCTGGTCTGCTCTAAGACATGCATTCTGAACACTGAGTGGCAGCATGGAGATTCAGCACGATGGAAACCAAATATCAGTGTCTAGAAAAATAAAAATAAGATTTGAACTTAATCTAAATGCTAAGCATTTTACCATGTGATTTCTTAGATCATTCTGAATGCAGTATTGTTTGGGAAAAAACATCTAAATCCTACATAATCACGGCATATTCTTCAGTTCTAGAACGTTTTCCAAGAAATATTGGGAGTTTTATCGTACTCTTACAAGTTAGGAAAAATGAAGCACATGAAGAAATGAGTTGACATCTTCAGGAAATAAGGTAGCTTATGCATAATACTATTGAAATCATAATATGACAGGTACACTGTACAGTGAACCTCTAAGTAAAGGAAAGATAAAAAAAACTTGTATGAAGATATAAGGAGGACAAGCTAGGTCAACAAAATTATGCTTCTGGACTATGATATCAACCTGCTTCAACAACCTTGGTATTAACTGGGAATTCTTTGTGGCTTGTAGAATGGACAGAAAGTTGAAAGATTTTTGATTTAGTAAATCATTACTATGCTGAAATACTACTTTACCAGCCCTACAGGGGACAGTCTATTATGAGATTATAGATTGAATTTTAACCAATAGATAGAATAATAATAGATTGAATTTTAACCAATGAATAAGGCAACAATGATAAGTTATTTAAACAATAGAAGACAATAAAAGTCAGATATCCACAGTCCATAGCCATATTTTGCTACATTTATAGAAAAGTATTATTGCATACAGAAGCAGAATGTACACAAAAAAAAAATGTGTAAAAATGGACTAAGAAGGCAACAGTAATGAACAGAGTAAATAGTAGATTTGGAAGCCATAAGTTCTATGACCAGAGTAAATTATAATATAGGAAGAGTTACTTTTGAAACAAAGAAAATAAGAAAATATAGTTTTGATACTTAAAATCTAGCAATAATCCATTGATTTAAAAGGGCTGTGACGTATATGCAATTCTAAAATGCACTTGATGTACACTTCTTGAAACATGTAGACAGTGTCATCCCTCGTTACTGCTTTCCATCTACCATGAACAATAGTACAAGGAGGTATAAATGGATATGAATGGAAGTGATGCCAGACCACTGTTATCTGCAAAGATAAATTCACCTGTTGTGTTCCTCTCACAGGTTCTTGGTGGTATACACATCCCCCACTTGAAATACAAACATCATGGTCTGTGCACCTCATCTGATATTGTTAGCTGACACATAGTATTGCAAAAAAAAAAAAAAAATAAAGACTTACTCTGAAGCTTTGGTATTGCTTTATGATTGTGTTGAAAAGTAGTGAGATAAAAAAGTGCAGACACTTTGGAATATTTACTGAGTCATGTGAACTGGTTACAAGTTTCCTGAAACTTAAGGCAATGATAGAGAAAAGTGTAATGAATTTAATGATTTAGAAATCAGTTTAAGTGAGTAAAGAAGATTGTCAATTAGATTAAAACAGAATAGGGGTTGTCATTTTGGTACTCATGCTCATACAGGGACATTTATTGCCTGGATCTTTCACTGAATTTTTTGGGAATTTTTAACACTTAATTTATTTTTTTTTTTCTCTCATTGGTGTATTAGACTTAAGTCTAGAGCATCTGAATATTGAAGTTTGCCAAGAGTATTTTAATGGGCATTTCAACAAGAAAAGAAGTTGATTTAACACTTTTAACACTTCATTTAACTTTGCGTGTTTTTCAGTGAAAAATATCCTGGGAACAATAATATTTACAAAATATAATACCTTCTCAAAAAATAAAGATAGAATATAAGTTCAACAGTGACAGTCTCCTGTAATAATAGTATTAGTGATAATATCAACAACAACAACCACAACCCTGATAACAACAAGGCCAATAACAGTAACAGACACCTGAGACACTTTCACTGAAGACTGTATGTTTTAGACAGACCACTGGAAAGCACCTAGATTCAGGTACAGTGAGGTTTTCCTCTGTCTCACATCCCAAGGAAGATTTCTAAACAAAGGCATGTGAGGCAACATTCCAAAGAACCTAGACCTTCAAGGGAATGAAAACCTAGTTTTCTTGTAAATCCTACTAATACCTTTGGAGCTTGAGTCTGTTGTAACTCTGGTGAATACAAATGACTCAGCCTTAGAAGAAATGTCAAAACTAGACTGAGCCAATCCAATTTCTAACTGATTGGAAATGCATTAGTGCTGGCAGTACCTTTTAACTATATGAAAAGGAAAGTATGTTTAAAGTAACAAATAGTCCTGACTACTGCTAAGTAAAAGGTTAGAGAGTTGACTATTTCATATAGAATTTTTGGTGTCTTGCCCCATGAGAAACATTTGAAGGGCAACATTTGCTTGACAAAAAATTTGCTGCCACATTAAAGAAAAAAACAACTGATATCGTGTATCAGTTATCAAATGGTTTATAGGGTACCTTTTACTATAAGACAATACAGAAATATATGTTGATGATGCAGTCTGACATGACCTGCTTCAAGAGATTGTTTTCAAGTGCTTTCTTTCTTAGTTCTATGAATCAGAAAAAAGGTAGGAATACAATCAGCTAGGAGAAGGCATTCCAACTAACAGAAGTATTACATCTACATCTCTTATTCTGTAACTTCAAGGAATGTAACTTTCTATCTCTTGTCTTATACCTCTAAATATTTACAATTTATTTAATTATGCAAAACATTAAGCTTTATTTAATGCATTTTATTCACTTCTGTTAATAGGAAAGCCATATGACATTCAATGATTTTATCATTCTAAAACACATTTATTTTCCTTGCATAAATGTGAATTTTAAAAAAGTCTTTAAAAGACAGAAAACAATCTGATGATTCATAATGTATGTTTTTTCAAGATTCAATAAAACATGTGAGACAAAAGCATTTCTAAATAATTTCTTTTCATATATTGTGGCAATTAACATTTCAGATATGAACAGCACAAAAAAAGCTTATGACTGTCTTAACTATAATGAAATTATCTGTTGTTATTATTCATTAATGTTCTAACCATTTTCCCATAAGAAATATTAAGCAATCTAAAAATGAGCATATGTTTGTGCAAATTTTATTCTCCCTTAAGATTTTGTAAGAAGCTCATCATAATAAGCAATTATACGGTACTTCTTCAGCTTAAACTTTTATATTAATCACAGAAAGGTTTTGTGCATAACCTTCTTGCCAAGAACATGCTTTAATGTGACAGGTTTATCCTCAATTAGGTTTTGTTAAAGAGTCTTCTTTGTACTATCTTTCATGTTTTGGTTTAGTACAAAGACAGTGCATTCTCTTTACATATATATTACTATAAAAGGTATTCTATTCAGCATACTGCTTTTAGTGAATAATTAATTTGATGAAATTGTTTTTTTTTTACTGACTGGCCTCTTTTGAAGCATAGCTTAGCTTCTGATAATCAAGATGACAAGATAATGCAACATCATCTTGCAAAAACTGTTACTAAAAGGTAAACCTTCTGCTTCGCTTTGAAGAAAAGTGTATTTTGTGGTTTAATCTTATTGTTTGTAGATGTCAATTAGCCCTTTTTAATATATTTTCTCACAAATAATTTGCGTGTTTGAATGGTTCCATGCCTTTAGGGTGAGAGACAGAAAAAAATGTCTAACTACAAATTCCAGTCTTCTGTACTATTATTTGACATTATCAAAAAGTACCACAGAGGCAAAATGTCATGTTATGTCATAACATAAAATGACAAGCTCTGTACAAATACATGAACAGCAAATCTTTTATCTGGTATTAGTGAAATAAGTAGCAAAGATATAAATGTCTTCATTTACAAAGGATACAGATACAGTAAGTAAAGACAAGTGAAATCTTTGAAAGGAAGCATTTAAATGACTGTATGTACATAAAATAATATGAGACAGTAAGAATGGGAATGTTATTGCAGTAAAATAGATGAGGTCACCATTCAAGCCATTACTTTTTCTTCAACAATTTTATGTTTCTTTATATTGACTGAGAATTGCCACTTGACTAGGACCCACAAATCTTATGGGAATTTCTGGTATACCTGGCCTGCAGAGGAGAGCATTCCTGTGGCAAGCTGTCCTTTGCTAAAGCAGATTGCATGGTGATGTGAGAATGCATTTATCAGTGCAAGTTGACCACTGGCGAATTCTCAGAATAACGCTGATATTTGTGAATAAGCTTTTACAGCTGTTTTCTGAAGACATTTGTATTTGATGCAATGTAGAGAATGAAATGAAGCATTATAGTACAAAAAGCAGTGGGTTATGACCTGTAGTCTCATAGATGTTGGAATAAGAATTGAAAGGATTGCAGTAACATAATAATCACTCAGGAATTAAGATATTCCCTAGGACAAGACAATGCCAGAACTGAGATAAAGGTGATCCTCCTCCAGGTGAGTATACAAAGAAAACATACCCTCTTTGAACGCAGGTTTAAATGAACTATGGTAGATAAAAAAAACAAAGAAATAGACATTACAAGGTATTATACTTCAATATATTTTAAAATCAGTTGTATTTTGATGGTGAATTGTGCTGCATCCAGTTGGCACCAAGTCACTCATGGTATTTAAGTTTAAGCTCATGGAGTTAAGAGCAGTGAAGGAACAGCAACACAACTCACAGAAGGCGATGGAGAAAAGGTGGTTTATTTGAATGAAGAAGCTCTTTTATAATGTGTTTCACAGCCTAAAAGTGGATAGGTTAATTCAAGAATACAATAAGCTTATTGAGAAGAACAAACAACACCCTTTGTAAACACCTTAATATAAACAATTCATATTCTCACACTATACTGACTACACAAGCAATCGGTGCTAAATTGTTTGGAATCTTATCTTATGCTTTCCCAGACTAGGCCTGGGAAAGCTTCAACTGCGTCTCTCCGATCACTCTCCTACAGTGTTTCGCAGGGATCTATGTTGGGGCTAGTCGGTATGCTGGAGGGTTGAAGGGCTGTGCAGAGATACCTGGCATGGTTGGAGGGATGGACAGAGTCCAATGGGGTGAAGTTATTTAATAAGTCCAAGTGCCAAGTGCTCCATTTTGGCCAAAATAACCTCCTGCAGTGTTACAGGCTGGGGATGGTGTGGCTGGCCAGTGCCCAGGCAGGAAGGGACCTGGGGGGGCTGGTGACAGCAGCTGACCATGAGCCAGCTCTGTGCCCTGGTGGCCAAGAAGGCCAAGGCCATCCTGGCCTGTATCAGGAATAGTGTGGCCAGCAGGAGCAGGGAGGTCATTCTTCCCCTGTACTGGGCACTGGTGAGACCACACCTTGAGTGCTGTGTCCAGTTCTGGGCCCCTCAGTTTGGGAAGGACGTTGAGATGCTGGAGCATGTCCAGAGGAGGCAACAAGGCTGGTGAGGGGCTGGGAACACAAGTGTTATCTTAGATTTCAGCTCTTACATTTTTTAGATTCTGTGCTGTTTTGGTGGGTAGTTTTTGGTCTCATATTAAGTGCTACTGAGTTCTCTTCACAGAGTAGATAGACAAAACAATTCCTTCTCTAGCTCGACATCAAGGACAACTTTCAGGCCGAAGAACAAACACAATGTTGAAGTGAGAAGAAAAAAACAGGAGGATGGAGCTTCATAACCTGAAGCTATGGTTAGACAATTGATTCTAATAAGCAAATGGACCAGAACTTGTAAAAGTGTGAGACCTTGTGATCGGGTGTCCATTTTGTGACCATTTTGGGGCATTTTGGGTGTAGTCTGACTGGACTCTTTTGCAGTCCAGGTGTGCCCATTGAGGCCTTTTAACAAATATCTACTTTATCCTCTTGCTCTGTCTAATCTCTGTTCCAGATCAGCCTCCAGAAGGCATCCCAAGCCCTGTGAGGAATGGCTGAGGAAACTGGTGTTGTTTTACCTGGAGAAAAGGGGACTCAAAGGTGACCTTATCACTCTCTACAACTTCCTGAGATGTGACTGTTGTCAGGTGGGGGTTGGTCTCTTTCTCCAGGCAGCAACTAACAGAATAAGAGGACACAATCTTAAACTATGACAGGGGAAGTTTGAGTTAGATGTCAGAAGAAAATTCTTCACTGAAAAAGTGATTGGGCACTGGAATCATCTGTCTGGGGAGGTGGTGGAGTCACCATCCCTGGATATGTTTATAAAAAGACTGGATGCGACACACAGTACCATGTTTTTTTTGATGAGGAGGTGTAAGATTAGGTCATAGGTTGGACTTGATCATCTCAAAGGTGTTTTCCAACCTAGTCCATTCTGTGATTCTGTGATTCTGTAATTTTGTAACAGTTAAAATAGTATGTTGCTCTTGGTGATAAAAGCAATTAGTGGGGTATTTGTTGATTCAGCATCTTTCAGATATCTAAAACATACTTCACTGTTTTAGCTGTACTAATAAACAATGCAGAGATATAACTTCTGTCAGAGTAGAAGTTACCTCAGCTATCTCAGACACTTACATTAAGGTACAATGATAAATTGCTTATGGATGCTTCTTTTTATCCTCCTACTGATTATGAGCAGAACTCAGACCAGGTGATTCATCCTCTATGGCACTTCTCTGATGACAGCATGAATCATCCTCATGAGTTCTTGTTTTCCTCTGTCCATTACAGAAAGTAAGTTAGGAAGTTCTCAGCTGTCCCTGAGTTCCAGCTCTATTAGATAGAGTGATTGTCTTGCATTTTTCTGTCTATTTTTCTTTCTGTTTGCAGAATAAAACCACAGAACTTCTCCTTTTCTTCCGAGAAGGTATCTAACTTTGTTTCTAGTCCAAGATGCCGGGGTTTTACACCAATGTTTTACTTTAAAAATTTAGTCAGAAACTGGGAAAGCAGAAATAAATTCATAAAACTAATTTTAGTCTCAATTCTATCTTCGGTTGAGATAATTTTTGTCATGGTATGGAGCAGGGTTTTGAATCTGGGATAAAAACAGAATAGAAAAATCCAGATATGTTTTAGGTATTGTTAAGCAGTATTTACTCATCATCAAGGCCTTTTCTATCTCAAATTTTCTCACCAGTAACTAGGCAGAGGTGGAAAACCAACTGTGTGGAGACACAGCTGGGACAGCTCACTCAGGTGAGATTCAATGCTATTTAGTGCTGTGGCCAGCATAAAAACCTGGGGAAGGGAATAGGAAGGGAGGACATTCAGATTTATGACATTTGTCTTACCAAGTCACCGCTGCATGTGATGAAGCCCTGCTTTTCTAGAGAAGGCTGAACATCTGCCTACCCATGGGAAGTGATGACTGACATCCTTATATTCCTTTGCTTGCACAGATGGTTTTGCTTTATTTATTAAACCATTTTTATCTTGGCACATGAGTGTTTATGCTTGTGCATTTCCAATTTTTTTTTGCCATCCTAATGCAAAAAATGAGCATGTGGCTGTGCAGGGCTTAGCCACAACCACTCCTAAATTCTTATGGATGACCTGTTTTTCAATAATTTGTGTACTGGAGGTCTTTTAAAGCTCTGGATTACCTACTGGAAATGTGTTTGCACCTACAAGTCTGTTTAACATTACTTTATTATTATTGCATACATCACAGGGATAAAGTAACTTAGGCATTCAACAAAAATATTTTGCTCTTTTTACAAAATTATTATACTAATAAAATGTCTCTGTAAGAAAACTTAATAAATAAGCAAAATTTGATATAACTCCATCTTACCCTTTCATGCCTCTTTAGAAGGCTACATATTCCTTAGAGAAATTTATTCCAGTCCTTTAGGTGAGCACAGAATAACATGTCTGTGCACACACACACACACAAACCAATGATGGCACTATAAAACTCAACTTGATTCAAAACTTTGAATCAAGTTGGAATCTCTATTGGAACAGTTGAACTAGTTGCTTACCAAAGAAATTTTGCATCAATAGTTACAGATCAGTGCTGAAACATCATTTCCATTAACTACATAGAACAGTCACTGAAGGAAAAATGTGCTGGTACGTCACTTGAAATTCTTTACAAATGAATGATCATTGGGATTAGATACATCCAAAGGTCAACTTGAGTTCTACAATTGTATTCTAAGACTTTGACACAGCTTGATCAATCTCATGAAAAACAATCCATCTGGGCCAATTTACTTTACTTTCAGGTCTGGCTTAGTTTCTTTTCTGTTTGTTCCCCTACTGCATGAATATTTGATTGGGGATTTTTGGTTTCAATTGATTTTGTTTGGTTGTTGTTGTTGTTACATTTCTCTTTCTTTTTTCTTTTTGTGTGTGTTTTTTTTTTATTATTTTTTGTTGTCTTGGTTTGGTTGGTTTGTTTGTTTCACAGTCTCAGGTATTCAACAGATTAACTAATAAGACAAGTTTATGAATAACATGAGCTTCCTCTGAAGATAGTGTGTCAAATGAGTTTTGTGTTGCATGTCAGAAAGACAGTCTGAATAATAGTTAAAATGTTTACTACAATATGGTAACACTACTTACTAAATGAAGATTTTACACTAAAAGACAGAGATTAACTTGGATGGCAAATATCATATGTTAACAACTTCACCACCTATACAGGACATCAAAAGTAACCCACAGACAGAACAAAATACCCACCATTTAAGGCTATAAAAACATAGAAAATTAAAGAACAATATTAATATTTTTAGAACTGTGTTCCTGGCCTGAGCAGAAACTGAAAATCTCTGTGAACAGTCTTTGATAACATTAATGTTGCAGATTGAAGCCAAGTTTCCAGCTTTGTAATTCTGTTAAAAATTACCACAATACTTCAAGAAAATTTGCCATACAGAATTCTGATTATGAAATTCTGGTATCTGATTGTCTTCAGAATTTTTTTATCATAAATAATGATGGTAAATTTGTTTTCTGACAGTATTCATTTACTATTATTTTGTTAGCGGAAGAAGACAATGATATGAGTTTTTTCTTTCCTTTAGTTTTATGTGTTACTATTCTTCAATAAACATTTTATTCTGTGCAGATAGATGAAGCCATATGGGTAGATCTCAATCTTAAACTGGCATAGTGGCATACTTCAAGTGCTGTGTGAGCTTACGGTTGAAATTGTAGACAAGAATAACTTTCTGTGTTGCTTTTATGTACACTGCATTTGAATCAATTTGAATTGTTCTCAGGTGATCTTGATTTGGTAGTAAACAAAGGTTACACGGTGTAACAGTAAAAATAATTTTTTTGTGTGCTTTGAAGATCTAAACTATAGCATAAAAGAGTTTGAGTCAAGTTTTCTCTGCAGGCTCTGCTGATACATTCCCATTTCTCACCTTTGTATGCCCAGTATATGTGATAACTACTCCTTTTCTAGTGATACATTCTATTTCTCTTTAGGTTTAAAGAGAAGAGGTCTATATCTGTTTAGGTTTAATCCCACCTGCTACCAGACATCCTAAGAGCACAGGAGCAGGAAATTCCCAAACACTGGAAGTCAAGCAGGTGTGCAGAAGGCCAGTTTGGCTGAAAAGGAAGCTTCTCTTGGAAATAAGGCAAAAAAGAATAGTGTCCAGTGGAAGCAAAGTCAGGTGATGTGGAAAGAATACAGATGTGCTGCTTGCCACTGTAGAGGATGGTCCAGTGCAAGGTCAGGAGCTGGACTTTATAATGCTTGTGTGTCCCTTCCAGCTCAGCATTATCTGCATATTCTGTGATTGTGTGAAACTTGTGATAGATATAAGGAAGAAATTTTTTACTATGAGTGTGATGAGGCACTGGAACAGAGAAGTTGTGGATGCCTCACCCCTGAAAGTGTTCAAGGCCAGGCTGAATGTGAAATACTGGGCAATCTAGTCGAGAGGGAGGTGTCCCTGCCCATAGCAGGGTGTATAGAACTAGATATTCTTGAAGGTCTTTTCCAAATCAGGATGTTCTATGACTACATGATTCTAACAGAGACAAAGATTACTTTGAAAACTGAAACTTGATAGGAAAAGAAGGAAGTGAAAAGGAGAATAATTTCTATTCCCTTGGTTGGCTAAGGTGGAAATATTGCTTGCTACAGATTTTTGTTGGATGATAGAGCTCCAGTGTTGACATTATTTGGAAGCTCAGGACTAACACTTCCTTTACCATCTACTGTTATCAAGACATGGGACAGATGGGGTATAAATTAACTGGAATCTTCATTACATACTCTGCTTCTTGTTTGTATCATCAGCCATTTAGCCACTGAGCTTCATTTCTTAGTGTCATTTTTCTTTCTGTACTCAATGATATTTACTTGCAAAATGACATTTACTTATAAAGTGACAGTCTTTTTCACCCTCAAGTGACATTTCTGTGGCACACTGTGCAAACGTTTGGCAAAGATTAGCTAGATCGATTAGAAGAAACAAAGGAAAAACACACAACAGATGTTGATTTTCTTGTAGCTGTGACTATTGTTTTGAAAGAATGACACCGAATTTTCGGGTTTTTCTGTCTTCTTGGCAGCAATATAAAAAAACTTACCCGTCTGCAACACACACATTCTTTCACCTTCATTAAACTGAGTCTGAAGACTCCTAACAAGGGAGTCTGTGTGTCATCTTTCTTCTGAAAACAGCAAAACCATTGCAGGACAATCATGCATCAATCATGGAATTAGATGAACTAACTTGCATTGACCTTACAAAAGTCTTTTCTCTACCATAACAGAAGCAAAGAGACATTTTCTGCATTGTTTTCTTTATTTAACCGTTGCATTCATTTTTAAGAGAAATTAGATTTTCAGTAAAATCTTGAGTCTGGTGAATATTTTTATTTTAAAATACCAGTTTTCCATTCCTTAGGTAATAAAAATTTTCTGATTAAGTGTATCCAAGAACTAAGAAGTATGTTGATATGGTGATACATCATACGACCTTCAGGAGCTATTTGAAGTGTTCTTTTAGATTTGTGCATTTTCTTATGCATTGCTGAAAAAAGAAAGAATTAATCTGGTCTTGGCAAAGCCTCAGTCGTTAAAGACCCAGTGCTTTTGGCTGAATCTGTAGTTCACTGAATTTTGGCACCATTAGCTCATAATCTTTAAGCTCAGTTTTAAAGAAAACAGTCAAAATATATCAACTTTCCATGCTGATATAGAAATTTTTAACAAAAGTAAAAATCCATGGCAATAAAAGGTGCCTGGATGTTTATGCTAGAATCAACATTAGAGGTTACATTTAACAGTCTAACCACACTGACCTAAAACCATTTTATACAGTTGAAAACATCTGGAATATCTGCATAGGATTTGAAATACATTGCACAGGTCATTGTGGGATGTACAAATGCTTCTAGAGCAGTGACTGGATGCCAAAGGGAATACTCTGTGGGATCTCAAATGATTTTAAACCCTTTAAGTCTAAGATGCTAAATTATCTTCTTGCTTGTGATTTTTTTGTTTGTTTGTTTTTGGTTTTGGGGCTTTTTTTGTGAAAGAAAAAACATTCCCTAATGTTCTGTTTCAGATCAAATATGACAACAGTTTTCACTATTGCTCTGAGAGTTTTTTTCCTTCAGTTCTCCTAGTTTCTTCTTTTAATGAAAAGTTTCTAATCGGGTACCTCTATGTATCGAAAATCACTACTTAGATAAAAAACTGCTCCTCCAAAAAGGTAAGACAGATGTTAAAGAGAATGGGCAGACATAAATTAGCCAAGTCCCTGGGTCATCCCACCTAATGATATTCACTTAGTGCCTTAACTTCAGAGGTTAACTGATCCACAGTTTTGAGTCTAGCTCTAATTTACTTTTGGACTCTCCAGTGTCTCATGTGACATAGAAGTCAGTGTAGCACAAGGTAGTGCTCAGCCTAAGGATATCCAGCTAAAAACATCCAAAGAGTAAAAATGATTATCTGAGATCTGCCTTGTCTCTGGAAAAGAAATTGGTCTTCACTTATATTAAAAGGAGCTTTCAGTAAGAACAACTCCTAGTTCAGTGCTTACATAGATGAATGAATCTAGCTTCTGCTACCCTTCCCAGATCACTGCTTTCATGTGCCCTAAAGCAGAGGTTCCGTGCAAATGGCAAGCTGGTGTCTGTTACTTGTTTCCCTTTCCTAATAGTAGTCAGGTATGGCCCTTCTGTCAGACATAATGACATTTTAATTAGAGAAAATACAACCTCTCATACAAGAAGAGCTAACTTTTAAAGTGTGCCCATCCACAAGCAGATGGGATCTGCAGTAAGCACAAGTAATGAGAAAGGGCATATTCACTAATTTAGACACTATAATTTCTGCAATAATTTTCAAGCATTTTAGTGAGCTCATCAGTAAGTGTGGTCTGAGCTGAGTTTCAAACACATTTCTTTCATTCACGAACCGGTCTTGATTAAATGACATTTCAGATACTGAATCATAGTTTAAAATAACCTTTAATTCTGTCATTTCTATTATATAATAGAAATTTCTTTATAAAATATATGCCTCCTTATATAACTTTACATTGTATATGCAATATAGCAAATTTTTAGTAATCTGATTATCATTCTATGTTTTAATTAATTTTCTGGAATTTCTTAATTCTGATTATGAGTATTGAATTTTTTCATTTTCCTTCACTGCTGGGAGGAATGGATATCACTAAGTGTGGTGTTTTCTTCTCATAACCTCAAAAGGCTCTGAAAGTGTCCCTTTTAATGATGGAAAAGTAAATAAAAGGATGAAATTACAACTAAGAACAATGCTCTGAATTACCACCATCCTGCGAGTATGATCACATCTGAATTAGGTTTTATGTTGGACATGCATTTATAATATAAAACAGAAGTTAAAAAACAATTCACATTATGAAAATATCAGATTTTTAATTTAAGCACGGTAGGTTGGACAATGCTGAATAGTTGTTTTTTTTAAAAGTTGGTGCCCACACACACATATCCACATTCCTGTCAGCATCAAACAATTAGTCTATATAATTTTTACTTTATACACCATATAAAAATGTATTATTAAAGTATTTTTTGTTGTATACGTATAAACAAATTTCCCACACATTTAAATTTTAAATAAAAAAATAATGAATATTTTTAATGTATTAAGGTCACATGTAAACTAGACTTCTTAGATTTTCTCTGAGGATCTCTGTGTGCTATTATGACATCACTTTATTTATTTAGCTTTACTTTTAAGAAATATTCTATAAATATTTCATCTTTCACCACCATTGTATTCCCCCAATGTGTTGTATACGTTTGTATAAATAGTAGCAATCCCTGTTTTATCTTTCAGAAAATAAGTTTAACTAAAATTAAATTGTATTATATTTTAAACCTCCTTATAGGAATAAAATTATCTAATAGTAAAGGTTATATTCAATATTATAGGTGGCAGTTACTGTTAATGATAAAATATGGAAATGTTACAAAATAGAAGTTCATAAACCAGGAAAACATACAGGAAAGAAAATAAGAAAAATGCTCAGAAATGAAAGCTCACTTTTCCAGTCCTTAGCTTATTTATCTTCATAAAACAAAAATAGTGAACAAAGGCTTCAATTACTTAGATAATTAGGTTCCCTGGGTTGGTTCAGAAAAATAGACCATTTATTAAAGGGATATCACAATAAGAATTACAAAGAGTAATGAATGTCCTTTGGGAAAAAAAATATATCCCTAAGTAATTAACAATGAAACATTTCCTGGGGGGGTAGATGAAGAAAAATAATGAAAATAATAAAAATGCTTTGCAATGAAAAAAAATATGATAAAGCCTAATCAAGGTGCAATAATATTCCTGTTTAAAAGAGGAAAAGGAATGTCAGTTAATCTTATATTGTGTAGGCAGATTGTAACGGTGTAAGAGCTGCTAATACAATGAACCTTATTTCATTCCAAGTTTTGTAGCAAGATCTGATAGGATAAGAAGCTTACATAGATGTAGTAACCTTATATAGTGGCATATTTAGTCACATGAACTTTGAGATATACATATTATAGAACTCTAAAACTGCAATAATCAGTTCAGTTGTGCTGTGAGAGATCCATTCCATTCCTTCCCTTTATTTTAAATTGGTTTCATCTCAATTCTCTGAGCACTGTTTAGGGCTGCTATCAGTGAATTTTAAAGTATTAGTATTAGCTGAAGTCTTTTAACAGGTGTTTATTTAGTTATGCCTTGGAGTGAAATATTTCTCCTGAGACTAGACTTTGAAGGAATTAATTTGCTAGATAATTTTCTACAAGGGTGTATATTTTATTTAATTTCATTTTATTAATCTAATAGAAACTAGATCTAGGTTCTAATGACCTTGAATTAAGTAACATGCCAGCAAAGACAGCGACAGTGATAACAATACTACACAGATAAGACATTGACAGCCATAGACAACCATTGTCAAAATATTTCTGGTCTGTACTCCAAGTCACATGATTAAATTCTGGCCTTTTTTGTTAGATAGAGATTGATTTAGCAGTCAAACAGTGTATACTGCACTTTAATTGTTTTGAGTTTTTTTTTTTTTCTTCCTCAGTTTAATTCCAAGACAGCTCTTTATTTCTTATATCTTTTCTTTCTTAATTCTGAACATTTTTGGGATGGTCTTGCTTCACTTTTTTTTAATCCCTTCAAACTGGCACTTGAGAATCCCTGAGATTCTCATATAATTCTTGGGGATTCAGGATGAATTCACAATAAACAAAGGTCTTGAGAGAAGACAAAAGAAAAGAGGAAGAAATAAAAGTCATCAACTTAAAAAGAAAATCGTTGTGCAAGTTAAACATCGGCAAATAACACTAAAGTAGCTTTTCTATGTGACATACTGAAAAACAAGTTGCCAGTCAAATTCTCTTGAAATTCCCTTTGAATACTTTTTTTCCCTCTTATCATTATATTTTTTTGTGTTTATTTCAGTTTGGTTCTGTGTCCCAACACACTATAGCTAAGCAAAATGCCCCAGGCTCTGGAAGTATTTGGAAACACGTTGGAACGAAGACTTAACACAAGTATTGCACAAGTTAAACATAACTAGTTGGAAAGTCTCTTTGGAAAATCTGGACACTACCATTTCTTATCTTGGCAGGATTTTTGAAAGGAACAGACTCTGAGTCCTGTACTTCTGGCTCTCTATTCTGGACACATGATAACATAATTACAGGATGAGATTTTTTAAAGTCCAGATTAACTATATTTTGGAGTACATACCTCTGTATAATCATTAGAAACTGTGCTCCAGAAGAAAGTTTCAGAAGCAAGAGTTTTAATGCACTTATGTTTTTACTTGCTAGGACTTAGATGAATTCATAACACTAAAACAACATTTTAGTTCTAACAGATGATTTATACAACATGAAACATTATTTCTAAACCTAAATTCAGGACTGCAATCAATAAATGCTACCTACCTAGATTTCACAGGCAACAGGTACACCTTAGGTGAGTAAGATTTCTGTCAAAACCTTCCCTAAGGGCTGAAATTTGAACTATTGTGCATTATTAGTGCAGACTGCAACATATCTGTGTTGATCTCTTTGACTGAAATTATTGAATTAAAAGAAGATTTTCCTATACTTACATTTTTCTCTTATTTTGCCTTTTTTATCCAGTTCTTTCCCAATGAGTGACAGAAAGCAGGTGATGATGAAGGCTAACCTAACAGGAATACTACGTTCTCTCCTGCAGTGTTGCCTTCATTCAGAATGGCCAGAAGTCATGGGAATTTTCTGTTTAATGTAGTAACTGATTCAGATAATAGATCAAGAGCAACTAGTTTGATTCATATCCAACAAAACTTCAGTGTAATTTCTTTTTTTCATATATTAAATGAGCTATTGCTATCACATGTATTGTGCTTTGACTATAATGTTATCTTTTTTCTCATATATATGCAGACAAATCATACTGTTTATACCAATATATTCTCATTTCTTCCAAATCTCCTTTTAATATTTGGTATTTGTATCAGTGCTGAATAATACAGAAAAAAAATGAAAAAAGCAACTTGATAACCCTAAGAATTTGCAAGTTGGTGCAAAAAAGCCGCTATTCAGGTGTCAGTTTAAATGCTGTAAGTTATCTAAAACCTCAACAGCAAACTGGAAATTAGTCATGAACCTATGAAAAACCTAAATCATTTTGGATCAGCACCTGAGGACTAGACTTATGACATCAGAAATGATATTATACACATATTGCTGGATCTCTGCCAGTGTGAAACAGCTTTCTGTATCCTATGCAGTGTCTCTGTATTGAGGTACTAAAATAAGAAGAGGATCTATGACAGTTACCACTGATTAGAAATTGTGTTATTCAGACTATGTTAAAAGACATTGAGGACTAATTTAACTGATTTTGTTCCATTTTAAGGATGAATCTTTAGTTACAGCATAGAAAATTTAAAACTCCTGAAACAAGGCTCCTTTAGAATATAGTGGTATGATAATGAACATCACTGCCTCAACAGTACAGTGATACAGTAGCAAAAATATGTGATTTTTAATAATTGTGAGCTGAAAAATATCTTTTATCTGAGAGTGGATGGAAAGCATATTTGTTCCTATTCTCTACTTATTTAAATTACAGACATTTCTCTGCCTTGACTAGTTTGTAATGCTGCTTTTGACCCATGTGTCTTTTTTATTTTTTTCAAGTGTGTGATATTGCACCCATAGTAGTCAGGCTAAACAATTTTTATTGCTATTGCAGAAAGAAGTTTCATAAGGAATTCTCAAAGGACAAAACATCTGAATAAGGTCTAGAAACAGGCCTTCCCAGACCTTACAGAATTACAAGTTTGCAGTGGGTCATCATACAGAACAATAATTATTGAATTACCTTTTTAAAACTATTCAGAATTTCTTTTCATGTTTACTGTGAATTTAACACCAAAATTTCTCTCACACAGAGACATTCACAGAAATTAAGCAATTTATATATGCAAAAACCCATTAAAAATAAAAAATTATGAACTCTTAATGAACAAGCTATAAAAGGAGATGAGTTAAATTTGCAAGTACTAGCTTGACTGCACTCATCTGGACAATTTTCATTCAATTTAGTAGACTTAAAAACCACTGATAAGCCTGTGTGACTCATTCCAGATCTTTAAAATGCTCAAGATATCTCTGATGTACAATGATCTTCTTTAAAATAAATATAATTTAAGATTTTTAAAGACAATCCTAATCTTTAGCTCTGACTGTCATGTCCTAGGCACCATAAATGGCACATCTACATCTGACACCAATTTTCAGATTACAACTCACTTTTTCATGATTTTTGCAAAACAAATTTAAAGTACTTTATGAGAAGAATATTTTAAAAACCCCAAACCAGACATCCAGCAGGTTGAAAACTTCCCTTATATATTCAAAAAATCACTGGAGTGAATAACTGTTCACCTTTCCTGCATTTCCACCAGAAGCAATCTTAGTTTTGATGTTACACACTAGTTACACACTAGTTTCAGGTTCTCTCAACTCAACATCTGTGGGTTGAAGGGACAGTCAGCACCTGTTAAAGGGATTAGCTGACCAAGGAGCACGCAATGAGCTCACCAGCCAGTGCTTACGAGGAACTGTGAAAGGCCACCCTCAGACAGAGGATGAAAAGCCGCTGTAGTTTATTGTGACAATCTCAAGCAGATGCAGAACAACACACCATAGCACCAAGGGACTTAATATGGGTCCACACTAATTTATTACATATGAATTTATTACATATGAATTTATAACATTAAAAATACACAAACTTATTTTTTACTGCCTTGTTTCTATCTGTTGTTAGGTCAAGGTCTTCTTTCTTCTCCATTTTCCTGTCTTCTATCTACTCCTTATCAGGCAAGACCAATTTCTTTTGTCCAGTCAGGGGTCTTGTCATACCTGCCTCGGTAATTATTCTAAAATTATTCTTATTTCTCCTGTCTTATGGTTTTGACATTTGTCACTCCAACTGCTCTTTCTCTATATTTTTTTTTTTTTTGTGATATTTGAATGCACTTACTTTGGTCTACATTAACACTGTGTTAGACAGAATACAAATAATTCTGAATTTTTCCAGGGACATCTATTCTTTCTAGGACCTTCTTTGACCTTTTTCAAAAATTGAAATTACAAGGCAAACCATGAGCCACAGTGGGTACCAGTCTATTTCCCATAGTGGTAACCAGGGAGAATGCAATTGTGGGGATTGTAAGAGAGTATCTGTGTGACATCATTTAAGTATTCTCTCTATGATTTCTGGGTAGGAGTATGGCCCATGAAAAAGCTTCCTTGTCTGAAGTAGCCAGTAAGACTTAAATGAGGTAAAGTACTGAAATAAACTGCATGTATATGCATATAAAATCCAACAATTTCTAGATAGGATGACTGCTTCAGATTCACAAATGCAGGCATCTACAGTAGAGAGACCCTTATACAACACACATATCTAAGTTTCTATTATAGCCAACCATTATAACTAAAAAAGCTTAAAAAAGCAGTATCATCTGAATGCAGACTCCAGAGGTGCCATTCAGTCCATTTATTTTTTCACTGCTGTCATGAAAAAGGACACTTATTTTAATAATCACACAACATTTTTCACTAAATGCATTATGAATAATAAACTAAGTTTTTTCCACTTTAAAAAGCATTTTACATATCCATTGTCAACTGTAAGCTGTTTCTGCAAAGGCAGATACAACCAATTAATGGATGATAAAGTGTCTCTCCCTGGAAAGTATTGTTGACATGTATCCTTTTTCTATCTAATTTAATCCTTCAATTTAAATAGTATTCCAGAGGTACCTAAGGGTTAAAGTTAGATTATGAGTAATAAATTACACATATGTGAGATTCTGTACATTCTTTTATTTCTTGGTTTTATGTCTCTCTCCTTTTTCACGGTTCAAATCTGACTATAGGGCTTTATAAGATTTCTCTTTTTTCCTTCTTCCTCTTTTTTTTTTCTTAAACTTCCGACGTTTCTAAATAATGTAAGTATCCTGGCATGTACCATCTTTGACAAGTCAGAACGATTATTTCTGGAGTACTGTCAGGTTAGATAAGCTTTCCATCTTCTGCTAAATTCTGTGTTGGAGTGCTTAATTCTAACACAACCTTCCACAGTCTGACAGCATGACATTAGGAATCTACTGATACAGGGAGGAAGTACATCTGGAAATTGAATGATTCATTGAGCTTTTAGGATATGTCTTTCCCCATAAGTTTCAGAATTTATTAGCATAGTTCATGTTAA
The DNA here is from genome assembly GCA_013397245.1 of Thryothorus ludovicianus. Classification (NCBI taxonomy): domain Eukaryota; kingdom Metazoa; phylum Chordata; class Aves; order Passeriformes; family Certhiidae; genus Thryothorus; species Thryothorus ludovicianus. The sequence goes on from VZTB01016575.1 coordinate 33,367, forward strand.
ATAGTAATATAATGTTTCATAGCATGAAAAATTTTTCAGGTACATGATAGATATAGATATATATGTGTATGTATGTATGTGTGTATCCATATATATATTTATGTGTGCAAGCAGAGATATAGCAAGATGTAAGTATTAAAAAATGCATATACTTGTATTAAAATTATTTTTTCTAATAGGTTTAAAAAAGGATATTACCATAAAGGTTTATATGTTTTTTCTATTATTATTGTTATTATTGTTATTATTATTACTACTACTACTACT
>VZTB01016575.1:35045-45456 GCA_013397245.1 Thryothorus ludovicianus
TCACATTGAATGAAACTGAAATTCCAAAAGACATGTATGTTTCAGGGAAAAGTTAATTTCTTGCAGTTAAGAACTGCTTTAGGAATGTTACTGATAAAATGTAAACCTAAATCTAGCAGTTATTTTGCAAGTACAACATTTCTACTGGTGAATATTCAAATGTTTGAAGAGATAATGATTAATTTATCTGAAATATTTTAAATATTTTCTCCTATGTGACCCAATTTGTCCTGATCTTTTCATTTTTAACCCATTATATGTTATGTTATCATATTTTGCATGGTAAAATATGCAAACATATTCTACTCAACTAGAGTATAAAACTTGTAATTTCAAAGAAGTCCATACATGTTCTTTTTCTCCTGTCATAAAATATTAATTTTTGTTATTTAAAGATATTTGAAAGAAATTCAACATGACTGATAATGTAGATTACAACATTTATAACATGGAAATTGTCGTAGTAGCTAGATAGATAGTTTTGATTAAAATTACAATCTATTATTTATACTATTACAATAGGTCTAATGAGTCTAATAGGTCTAATATAATCTCATAAATATTGATGGCTTTATTTAATAAAGGATATGATGATTCTGAAAATTCTGTTTTGAAGTATCTAACTTTATTCCAAGCAGGGCACAAAATCTCTAATTTATGTTCCTAAATACTTATGCAGAATATCAGGACAGCCAGGTAACTCAAAATAGAATGTAGAAATCAACATTCAGGAGAGCAAATATAGAGGCAGAGGTGCATCTCTTCCAAAGTTGTAGCCGACAGGACTGCCACTTGGGACTGATTGTCTGGAGCTGTTCTGGTGAAAGGAGAACAAAAGCCAGTTCTTTCCTTCTCTGAAGGGAAATATACCCTGTATTAAATTATGTTCACTGGGAACATATAGTAAGTTTTGATGATAAAAACACTGATATAATCTCAATTTTGTCCAGTTGTGATGTGCAGTTTGTAGGTTCTGAGTGATACCAGGTTTTGATCTATCCAGGCTCATAAATCTGAAATGCATACAGAGATGCAGCTTAAATAGTGAGGCAAGCATCAGTAATAAAAGGAAAGTACTAATATAGGTTACATGATACTGAGTTCAAAGGACAGATTCTCAGGAACCAACACATTTAGCCTGTGATGTCTGCTGATGTCTAATTCCAAGTATTGTGGTTACTTGTTGCCTCTAATATAAATTATGTTTTCACCTTTTACGAGTATCAGTCACTTTGTTTCTGTGAATTGACAATTAATTTTGAAGAACACAAACTATTGTTCTTCCATATAAATAATAAAGACAATAACAGTATATTTTAAAGTACTGCATATATTAGAAACTAATTGCATGCAGGATATCACTAACCACAGTTAATTGCCATTGAAGAATGCAGATCACCATTTTGTTATTTGAATAATGAAAGTTCAAACTCCTTGAATTCACTTTGTTCTTTGTAACTATAATTTGGTATTTAAAATATTTTAAGATACGCTTTTTTTCATGGTGTTTAAATGCTTAAGGGAAAAACCCCTTAGACCTCAATATTTTAATTTGGAGACTGTAGTTTTTAATGAGAGATTTTCAGTTTGACTCTTTAGGCATTCCTTGTTCATTATCTCATCTGTGACCTTCAAATGTTCTGGAAGGAGATATTGAGATATGATTTCTTCTTTTAGCATGTTTGTTTTACGTACATGAAGGTCTCTTAAGGGCCATAAGGAGGGCAGGAAAAAAATGCTATCAGTAGAATTCTTATTTCTCTTACCCTATTACCCCATTGACCCCCTCCCCTTCCACCTTCCCACGTGCTGCTCTCTGCAATAGCTGTTTTCAAAGGACTAAATGTCTTATTTCTCTCTGTCTCATATCCTGCATCTGGATATGATACCAAGATCTTGTCAGAGAGAGGGATTAGAAAGGATGAACAACATAAAATGATGGGCAAAAGTGACCTTTCAGTAGTGATTGACTCACAGACCTGGATTCTAGTAGACGTTGATAAGGTTGGGCTGCTGGATGCTCCTCAGGTTATTTGAGCGCACGGTCGACAATGTCTACTGCATTAGCTGTGAACCCTAATTAGCTTAAGCAAATACTAGAAGGAGAACCAGAAAATATGTGAGTAGAATGATTGTGGATAACTTCCCATAAAAAAAAAAGAGCCAGATGAAAATCTTAGAAAGCAAACAAATGCTAATCCTTAGCGAGGAAACCGGAGATGGGAAAAAGAAGAAAAATTATTCTAGAAATACAGAGATATTTCCCCCTTTCTCTTTACCTAGTAAAGGCATGAACATGAATGCATGTACATTTGTACCATGTCAGGATAGCATATGGTCCCTCTCATTGACCTTAGAGAGATGTCCATTCAGGACACATTTGGTAAAATAATTTCCATCAAAGGCATAATGTATTCTGTCAATCTTGGAAAAAGCGCATTGAAGACATTATGGCATTTAAACCACAAGATCTATGTTCCTTCATATCCACATTAGCCCACAGTATGAGAGTACCAACTGTCTTATCCATGGGAACATAAAAACCTTTAATCAGACAGATATGCAGGTATGCAGGTAACAAAGATCAGCAGAGCACCCAGTTGTTCTTATCTTTGTAATTAAACAAAAATTACAGTGATTACATATATGCAAAGGGAGAAATATAAACATTTCCAAGGGAGAAATACAAACATTTTGAAAACAGATTGATTTTCCTGGACTAGTCAAAAGGTAAAATTTATGCCTTAAAAATATACTTTTGAAAATATCTATGTATGTATTGCCTCCAATACCACAAATATCAGTAAGCAAAAATGGAGGGATGTGTTGCTGTTTCCAACAATTCTTTTTTATAATTTTACCTCAGATATAGAAGAAATAAGAGTAATTCAATTCCAGATTTTTGAAAAGTAAGAGATATGAGGACTGGTGGTACCAACACTTTGAGATCTAAGTGTTTTTGGTCCCAGGCACACAGCTCAGAAAAAATAAAAGCCACATGTTCATTATTTTCACTAATGAAGGAAGAATCCATTGAACTTATTAACATCATTATGTATTTATGGCATTTGGGATGAGTCAGAAAGGTATCCATTTTGTTATTTATTAACTTAAATGACTAAAGATTCATTGTATCATTCATCAACCAGAAACAGTTGAAAGCTTGAAGATCTATTCTGTTAGATGGTAGGCAGCTCCTGCAAGATGTTTGAGAAATATCTTTATCTTTCAGATTTGAAAAGCTGCCATCTGGAGCTGTATTCCCACTTTTTGCTGAGCAGCACTCTCTTGGCTAAGAAGCAAAGTCATATGTTCTTTTTGGGATAGCTTATTTATGTACTCTTCAGCTTCCCGTCACCAAGTAATTTTCAGTGCAAGTCAATCTTCCAAAAATGGGGATTTGCAGAAGCAAATCTCCACAGAGATTGGATGGTTTTTCATATCGAATGGTCTGGGCATATCACCTCTGCATAGCCAGTTAATCCACCATATTTTCTTTTTCAGAGTTCTTGGTTGGCATTTCATATAAATTGATAAGAAAAATAAACTGAATGAAACTGGAGCCATAGTCTCTTGTGGGAACTGGTGCAATAGAGTTGAGATTTGAGATAGGCTGGATATGCAGTGCAAGCAGTCACTGCTTTCTAGTTGTCTATGTATATGACATTGCTGAAATATACACTTCTAGAAAATACTTTTGTCAAGGCAAAACACTTATTTTCTGGCCAGTAGATAAAGTAGAATGTGAATTACAAATCTTCAGCTTGGCAGCTCTAATTAGCATGCTAAGATAACTAAAATATTTTTAATGTCAGTTAGTTTTGAGAATTTACAGGGGGTTTGTATATTTCCTCCTCTTTTCCTTGAATCACGACATACTCCTTTTTGTGATGTGTGATTAAGTATGGAAATAAACAAATCATTGCTGTAGTCCTTGCATTAATAAAATCCTATCCATGTGACAATATGGAATAGTAGATATTTTGGAAGCAAAAAGGAATGTTTACTGTGTCTGTGCCAGAAAAATATTTAGCCTACAGCTATTTCATGGCAGTATTAGTGTCCTAGATCTCTAAGCAATGGAATAGATTTGGCTTGCTTGTAGATTTTGTTGTTATTTTGCATGGAAAATATCAGCAGACACAAAGTCTGAAGTCCCTCTATTCAAACAGACATTGCATTTCAGGAATAATAAGAAGCATAATTATTTACTCTGTATAACTGCAGATAAACCCCTGTAAACTTACTTTCCTATCTGCTCCTCCTTTTTTTTTTTTTCCCTCTCTAAGTAACAGTGATGCAGTAGAATTCAGTGGAGCATAAGCTCAATTGATATCTATCTCAATTGATTAACTGTCTAGAAGATTTGATTTTCAGAATAGATGCCCAAGAGAGCTCCAATTCATTAGTGGTTGTCCACATGTGATTAGAAACTGTGGGAGGTCTAACCCTCTCTTTTAATTGATCCAATTTCATATTCCTCATGGTCATTAAGTGTGTTAATGGTAACTTAGCACCTGCATTAAGAAACCAACCTAACAACATACTATAAATGACTTTAAGTCAGCAGGTGCCAAATTTGCAGGGGAAGAAATGACATGATTTCTGCTCTAATGTTACTGCAGGAGGGATATGAAGTAATAAAATGCTGCAGTTGTTTAATCCATCATGATCAAGCAGTCATCATTTGATGATAACATGATTGTTATATAATAACTATCCTTTGTTTCTTGATTGTCCCCTCACTCGAGGGTATCATTCCCTTTTTTATGTTAATAACTACATTCATTTATGCTACTCTGTAAGGAAGTAAGATTTTCCACCTTCTTCACTATGGTCTCATAAGATTGAAGAGGCTGTTTTAGGTTATGTAGGTTATGCTAGAAACACCCACAGATTCTTTATTATTGTGCTGTGTTTACACACACATTTTACTTGAGAAATCTATTTGTAAATCATATAAAAATAAGATCTCATTTTAATAACATGCTACTTCTAAAGTTATTTTAATTCCAGCAGGATTGGCAGCACTTTAAATAAATTCTGACATAGAATTCAAGACAGTTTGGGAGTGATTATAGCAAATATTCAACAGCTATATCTGTTTTTAATGAAGTATATAAGAGTTAAATTTTCATTTAAAGATATTGTCCAAGTTTTTTAGTTTCTTCCCTAAAATATATGTGCAAGATGACTACATGGCTAAACCCTACAAATACAAATTCTTGGAACTGTACCTCCTCACATGCCCAAATTTGCCCCATTCTGAGCGGCCATATGCCTAAGCCCTGTTGGTTTCCTGAAAATATCTGGAGAAATGTCTGTACTCCCTAAAGTGTTCAGTCTGTGAAGCATTCTGACAATGGCATATTTAGCATGCACCTATTGGATTAAGTTGTTATACAAAAATAGAGTTACTCTGGGCTTTGTTACCACACAACAGTGTAATTGGCAATAATTTCCCAAAATATCTGAGAAATCAAAGAGCATTCTGAGAATGAAAGGGAATCAGGTCTGTTGTAAGCTGTGACAATGGGTACCTCATACAGTTAAAGGACAGAGGGAAATAGCAGAATAAAAACTGTTCCTTGGAATTGGTTAATATCTAAGAAAAAAATGAGTAGGAGAATGTGAAAGACATTAAATGGAGGGAATGAGAATATAGAGGGTTAAGAATGTTACATTAAGAATGTAAGGGGAAGAAAGGAGTAGTAAATGTGAGATGCAAAGGGTAGGGTTTAGTGTATTGGCTGGCAGGACAACAGAAAAATTCATCATTTCAGAAAATTAATGCAGTTTCTAATATTTCTAATGTTACAGAAAACCAAGCTCATTGGCTTCCCGGGCAACACAAAATATATAAATACTCTAAGTATGAACTTTAGGCCAGATGTTTTTCAGAAAAGAAAATATTGTGTTCTGTGTAGCAGAAGGACAAAACGACCTGTGGCAACAGTAGGGTGGCTGGACACTCAGTAGCACAGTTAGAGCTGATGATCTCAGACTTTTGAAAAGGGAGACTATAAAATGGATTTTCTGACTGGGACAAGGAGAATATAAAATCCCTGGGTTTCCTTTATTCAGGATCTCTTTCCAGAAGGAACCCAGCTCTGGCTGTTATTTTGTTATTTAACTATTGTACCAGGACTAAATTATTTTAAGTACCTACATGCCTGAGACTTAGCTATGGGAAACCTAGGGTGGAGACAGTATGGACTGTGGAAATGAGGTGTGTGGGGTTAAAAGGACCATCTGTTGTTTCCCTGGAGAGACGCCCACTGTGAAGAGGCTGCAGTTCCTCTCAAGTTGTGTGGTTGTGACTGACAGGGTGGCTCCCGGATGGCTAAATGGGAAAACTTCCTTAACAAGGGGAACTACATTAAGGTGAAGATAAGCATATCTGAGAAAATAATTGGGATTGCTATCAATTGCCAATTCTTAGATGAATGTGGAGCTGTACTGAAAAAGTGCACCGCTTTCCTCCTTTCTTAGAAAGCAACAAGCATTTGGCTTGGTTATGAAGGCGTATTGCTTTCTAATACCCTACAGGAATGGTGGGAAGGAGGTTTGCTCCTGTAGCTGGGCTCTGTACTTACCTGAAAAATGTCAGCTGAGACATGGTATTAACTGACACTTCTTGAGAGAGACCAAGGTTGTACTCCTCAGAGAGGAGAAATGAGTTCTTGTGTGTTGAGCCAGAAGCTCTGTGTTCTTTTACTTGACAGTAAAGTGCTCCTGGGATTTATCCTTTGCTTATTAATTTCTCAGGACTCAGAACTCTTTAGGTGATTCGCTTTGTCAGACCTCATTTTGTGATTGGTTTAAAAGAAAAGAATTACTAAGATGTGAGTTTCATATAAATATTTGCATATGTGTTTATACACATATTCTTATAAAGTGATATCAGATTTGTTTAATTAGTTCAGCTGAACTAACAGATTGTCCTGACTGGCATAATAGTGTGTAATCAACAAGTTTCTATGTTAAAGCTCAGAACTCATGTTTGATATGAAAGGGAAATGTAGAAATTTTTATGCTTATATTTTGGTTTTTGGAGCTGACAGTACGAAGATAGTTGGTTCAAGAAGATGTAAAATGTGATTCTATTAATATTACCTTACACATTGAGTTTATGTAATCCTTACGTTTCCATATGTGTCACATTTTGATGTAGAACAAAAATGTTGCCAGACGTTCTACAGTTATGTGGTTAAATGGAAAAGTGTTGGAACCATCTGTAAAATCCCACCACAAAGAAAATCTAAATGTTTAGTGTTTTTTTTTCTTTTTGACATATGTACAAGAAATTGCAATGATAAATCTAAAGAAGAATACACGCAGCAATAAATGGAAAGAATAAAATCACAAACTTTTATAAACAATAATTCACCCAGAATGCAGACATTTGGCCTCAGTCTAGTAAAGAGACAGGAAAGGGTGTAGGCCTACAAGTTTTACATGTACATATGCAGGTATATGCCTAAAAGTTCTCATAAGATTCAAAGAGCACGGCTAAGCAGAATTCTAGAAAACGTTTTTCTTTAAAATTCCTGACCTCTTTTTCTGTTTTTCTAATCTTCTAAGTACAAATTCACAGAAGCCAAGGTAAGTAAAGTAAAAAAGTTGAGTAAGTAAAATAATGATTATCCTGCTCTAGCCTTTAGGAAAACTTAAATCTGTTGAAACTTTTCATTAGTCTGAAATTAGACAAACCCTACTTGTCTCTTTATTTCTTGATGAATTTCCCACAGGGGAAAAAATCCTTATTAACTGACTAATGAATACCTGGGTCATAAATATAAATTATGAAGATTCTGTAGACAACTTTTGGGTACAATGTGAATAATTTAATTCTTCATTTACTCCTTAGAATATTCTATTATCCTGCCAAGTTTTGATTTTATTAGTATATTTAATTTACTTCTTATACTTTTAATATAATATCAAAACAAACAACAACAATTGTATAAATCAAAATACGTGTTAGTAATTTTCACATAATTCCAGCCAAATTCTTAGTTTGTATAAACTTATTTTGGTCTAACGAAGTCAGTGGTGAAATGTCTTTTTATAGTATTTGAGGGCTTGGCTCCTTATAGAAAATATAGTTCCTTTGGGACCCTACCTGATACTGCATTTGTAAATAGCTACAAGCTTGGTACATCAGTAGCCTCACATCAGTGAGCAATTCAGACCCGTATTTTTATTTCAGTGCAAAATGGGAAAAGTAGTTTACAATGAGAGAGCTTAGAAAAGCACAACTATAGTTAGAACTAGACAATGGATGAAAAATTGTGTGCATAACTTCAGCTGATGTAGAAAAACACATTGTGCTGATTTGTTCTCCCTTCAAAAAACGTTGCTTTATTCTAATCAACGGAAAATCTTAGACCGATGAAAACTGATTGATTAAGATAGCTCTCTCACTCTTTAAAGTGTTTCATATATATAAAATAAATTTTCATAGGTTACCATTCAAGTATCTATGTGCTGAATATTTTATTAGAATATTTATGATGATGATAAGTGGAGAAACCAACAAACTGTCTTTACCTGGTCACAGGATTTGAATCAGCTGAACTGCTTCACAGGAAACAGAAGAGTGCTCTGATGCTTCAGACAGGGCAGGGAATTGGAAGTATAGAATATGCATATGTGCATTTGTCAGAGCATATGGAGACACCAGAATTGAGATGGTTTTATCTTCTTCTGTATCCTACTTCTGTAATTTGGCAAAACGTTTGTACCCAACATAGCATCTTACTTGCTTGTCTTCTAGGCTCAGACAGAATTTTGAAATTTGGCGTACTCCAGGCTCTCAGAAGGATTCAGTCTGCCTACCAGAAAGACTGAGTGCTTCACAACATGCAGAAGTACCTTCACTTTCTGAGTGTTTTGAAAAAAGTTGATTTCTTTTAACTTTTAATGTTCTAACTGGTTTGAGCCCTCACAAAAAATTCTCTGAGCAATTACATCAGTTCTATTCTGAAAAAAAAATTAAAAATTGTCTTTCTACAGTTTAATTTGTGTGTTTGATGTCATTAAGAGCAGAATTGGGTCTTGTACACACACTTCAGGAATGAGACAGCATTTTCTTCTGTTTAAAGAAAGTGATTACTCTTAGTAACTAAATATAAATACACCATTAATTGTTATTACCATGTCTAAATGTGCTTTCATGATAAGCATAATTTGGATGACTACATGACGTGGGGACATTGTGTTTGTTAAGTTCCAGTCATGACTATTTGTCTCATTATGAACATTGTAATCAAATTTTATATCTACTGGTAAATATCTGCTATACATTCAATTTTTTCTTTAATTGGCAAAACAGTTAAGATTTAAATAGATTTCTAACATAACACTCCTTTTCCTCTAGATTCAAAGGTTATGTTTCCTTTTTATGGGTCATTTTTCATTCCTTCTGTGTCCACTGTTACCTAAACTCATAGGAAAGAAATAGTCGAGTGCTTTGTCTGAATATTGCTTGAGTTAACCTGCTTGCCTAAAAACTTCATACTTAGACAGTGTTTGTATCAATGATCAAATGTTCTTACAGAACATTTTACTATGAGTAAATATTTTAGTTTTGGGTGAAACCTTAGTAGAATTCTGCGCCAGCCTAGCAAAGCAGGGTCAGATATTGGGCAGATTAAGTTCTTCAAGACTTTAGGCAAACAGGTCATGAAACATCCTTCCAGTCTCTCTGGACAAAGTTACTCCATTGATTCACTGCTTTCCTTATGAAAAAATTTCCTTCCAGCAAATCTGATCCTTACTTGGTTTAGTTTGTGCCCATTGCACTTCACATTGTGCTTGTATCATATATTGGTGCAGGTATGCTTGGAACTGCTTTCCTTTAAGTAACTTCACATATTTGTCTTTGAGTACTGTCAAGTGAACTATTGAATGCAATAAAGGACCTACTTATACTGGCTTTGTTAAAAACAAAGCTATAATCTTGTAATAAATGCAATTGTACAGAGGCATCTCAGATGCCTTTACACTGGTCGCTCTTAATGGGTGCATTTAGATATTATATTGCCTTTCTCATCCACCTCATCATTTTTCATTTTGTAAAGGGTTTTACGTTCTTAGTTTAGGTTGTTCTTGTTCTACTGTTCTACCTGTTAGGAAATTAATACATAATGTACAGGAAAATCTTCAAACGTTTACATTTACAGTGGAATAGACAGATGATGAAACAGAAACTACAAAAAAGCATCAGTGCCCTGAATGTTAAAATTAAATCTTAGTTTTCAGTCTCTCTAGATTTACTATGCCAAGAGCTAGGATTTCACTAAGGTTCTTGTTACCAGCACCCTGTTTCTCTGTAGAAGTAATTGTGCAATGTCATTTGACATTTTTATTTTGTCCAGTAGTGCTCTGCTTACTTGAGTGTTGAGGG
>VZTB01016575.1:45472-61858 GCA_013397245.1 Thryothorus ludovicianus
TGTATTTCCACCTTTTCTGTCTTACAAAAGTATTTATAATTTAATGGGTTGTCTAATTGAAGTGAAGGTGCTTGTTTGCACTTAAAAATAGCTTTCAGTGAATTTGTCATGTACTGGTAATAGAAGAGCTGTCTTTCTGTTATTAGCACTGCAGAATAAACCTATAGTTAATACCTTATTTACACAAACTGAAGATGTTGGGTGACCTTGAAGCTGCATTTCTTTCAGTGCCCTTTTTATAACCTTAATTACCAGGGAATACAGTGCTTTAAAGAAAGACTAACATTTCACTTTAACATCCACGATAATCTATTATAAAGCCAGCTAAGCCAGCCCCCAAATACAGAGAAATGTTATTACATGCTCAGCTAGCTGTCAAGGGGCCATGAGTCAGTGGCTTACAGTTATCAAAAGTAACAAGGTTGTTCAGAATTTCATCCAACAAAGCCAGCCAGCTTATGAAGGGATTAAGCACTCTTTGATTAGAACAAATGGAACACATCCTGTCCTTTTAATTAGCATTCCCTTTCACTTGGTTTAGTCTGGTAATTTGATACTCTTACTAGCCAATGCAAAAAAATGATTCAGTTGTGGCCTACCTATGAGTATTATAGCAGTGGTATATTTGCATGCACTAGTTAAATTGCGAGCAATCTTAGAGATTGTGCTCAAAGTCCTATGAAAATCTCAAGGGCATAATGTCAACAGACAGAGTGTAATAAAAATGAATACAATGTGTGACAACAGATTCCATGAGCCTTTAGGCACAATGTATTGCCCTGAGGTCACAGTCTTTCTGCCTTCTATCCTAGCCAACCAAAAAGATTTTATGTCAGCTTTATTGCTATTTTAGAGGTTTATATTTTAATTTCTCACTTAAGTCAGTCACAGAAACATGTATTTGCAGTGATGAAGAAGTGAGTGAAAAATATGTTGAAAATAATTAAGTGTTCATATGAAGACAGTTTGGTGTGGAAATACTCACCCTTGCCTTGTTGAAAAGAAAAAATAAAGTTGTTTCATCAGAACACAAATACTGGCCCCTTGATTTGGTGCTGCTTTCCCTCACCCTTTCCCAGTCCTCCTCTCCCTGACTTCGTACCTCAGAGTGGCTTGGTATTTGATAAAGATTGAAAAAATTACAGATTAGATACCTGATCTTCATACTTCAGTTGTGCTAAACTCCATGTGATACACTGAATAATCTCTGAACAAAATGATAATCAGTGTTTTTCAAGCTGCCTGCTTTCTCTGATACCTTTTATTGGCATGGATTTGAAATAAAGCCCACTGTATGTTGTCCCTCTTTGTCTCAAATCAACTGATTGAAGTGTACTTGAGACTGCCATTCTGCTCACCCATATGCTATAATTCCCTCCTTTCTTCTGTCCTTCCTTCTGTATGATACTAAGTGCAAAATATCCAGGTTTGTTTAGCATAAATATTGGTGATAGTCAGCTCATGTTTCAAGAGCAGCTGCACATCTCCTACTCTCCGAGACCCATCAGACATCACCCCTTCCTCAGATCTGCCCTGTGATCTGCTTGTGTAATCACTCCCTAACACAGCTCAATGAAAATTATCTGTGTTAGAAAAGTTCTAACTTTTAAAGGGTTTGAATTAACCAAAATGATACTGACTTAATGGCTTATTTGGGAAGTAAGTATAATCTAAATCCATTAAATGTTCAAATTTGACTTTATCTTCTGTATTTCTCATTCCTAAAAGTACAAAAGGAGGATAGTATTTGATTTATATGGTCTTCTGCTAGACCACAAAACTACTAATTTAAAAATACAGATTTTTTTAAGGTCCCTTCCAACCAAAGCCATTCTGTGATTCCATGATCAACTGGAATTAGATTTCATGTGTTGTGTCCCAAAGCTATCATTATGTCTCCCACCACACATTTGTGCAGTAGCCCATTGAAGCCGACAGTATGGCCCACATTTTTGTAGATATTTAGACCTTCATTTTCAGATCACATCAAGACTTTGGACTCACTAGAAACACGTGAGGGAACTTAGTTCTCACTCCTCTCAAATTCTTTAATTTGAGCACTATTTTCTTAGGGCGGAAGAGCAGAATATTTGGTGTCTTTGCAGTATTAGATTTAAGAAAGTCTGTTGGGAATGTCATAGGGTAGCCTGGGTTTTTTTCATTGGCCTTTTATTACAAGTGTTTCACATCTTATTGGGTTATTTGCCTGCCTACAGGCAGGAAGCAGTATAAATTACAGTAAAAATATGTAGTACCTGAAACTGCACTCTTCTCTTAACACAGCTCTTGCCCCTTTCTACAGTCTGTATTTTTGTGTGACTCTGGACAGAATCATTCAAAGAATATGCTTCAAGTACACTTTTCAGATCTCAAAAATATCCTAATTCATTTTACAAGACAAATTGTGCATGCTTAAATGTCTACACTCTAAGAGACAATAATTTACAAGGATAGAATTGAAAAATAAACAAACAATGACAAAATTCAGTATGGAAACTCTGAAGATTAAAATAAAATAAAATTGTTTGCCCTTCAGAATGAATAAACTTCAGAGAACAGATCAGCATAATTTGTCTTTTTTTTAATTTAAGAAGAATTTCTGTTTTAATGAAAGAAAAAAAAATCAGATTGCCTGTCAAAAGTAAGATCCTTTATAATGATATATGAAATGCCACCAAAATGATTTTTCTCCTTGATGTATATTTTTAAAAGATGATGGGCATGTTTTGGTTTGGCTGTAATAATTTAAGTCATGCACATCATTGTAGTTTCTTGTAACTTGACTTGTTTCTTGTTTTCCAGCGATAGGCTGGGTTTTTTAATGTATCCTGGCATGTAAAAATCATTTGAAAATGTCGAACTACCTAATTTCAGGTAGACATTTTCAAAAAGAAATTTTCTTGAAGGACAAAAAATAATTAAGTGAAATATTTTCTTTTTTTCTTTTTATAGAGGCTTTTAAGACATTTAATGTTCTATGAAATAATACTTTCTAGACTGTGTTTCTCTAATAGATGAATAACATAGAATTAAAGTAATTGAATAGAAGCTGTTAAGTAGTAATTTAATTTCAAGAATATTAGTATAGAAAGAGCTTAGATAAGTTGCAGGATGAAATATAAAAATAATAATAGATAGCATCATAAGGAAAGTGAAAAAGGGCCAAACAAATGTATTCAAGAATTTATCCAGAATGTGAGAAGAGGTGAAAAAAAGAGTATAATTGTAGTTTATGCATTCCCTTAGATAAGTTCTTTCATATGTCAGGATTGAACACAGAGAAATACTGTGAAAAAAATACCGTTTCATCTCTCTTTTATGTGTGCCATAAACACCTACTAAAGAATTAATTACACAAAAACAAGGAAGGGAACACTTGTCATTTTCTAATATGACTAAAAAACCACTTTGATTTCATTCCTAGATATACACACATCAGATTGAAAAAAAATGGTAGAGTAAGACTTAGTAAACAAATTACCTGGGAAGAATTCCCTTGCTAGGATATTTTGTTTGTGTCCCACACTCCCCTCATACGCATATAAAGGACAAAGACAGCGTGTGTGCACACTCGCACACATTTGTGTATCTACAACGACCCACATACATAAATATTCTAGAGTGAAATAGATAAGGAAAATCTCCACTAAAGGTGGAAATATTTGTGTATCTTGTCAGCTAATTGTGCTCAGCTGTTCCCAGCTGATTGCTCATTTGCCTCACAGATGCAAACAATGAAATTCCGTGAAATAACTAATAAAATAACTAATGCAAGTTATATTAACAATTCATAACTAAACTTCAACAACAAGAGAAAAAAAAATATTAGTTTTTAATCTGTTCCAATGTCATTCAGTCTTCCAGGTGCCTTTTGAAGGAGAAATTTTAAAGAAAATAATTATTTTTTTAAACAAAATATTTGGAGATTCAAAGTCTGATTTGTTTTTTGTGTGTTTCCAGTTTTAAAGGAGGTCAGACTGTGTTTTCAATTAATTTTAGTGGTGATAAACTTCAGCTGTAAAGTAAACAAATGGGCTACAAAACTCTGGAGCATGCATATGATGGAAATGGATGGATATAAAAGAGCTGTCAGAGTAATGCCTAACAACTACTAAATAAAGAAGAAATGAAAGAAGCCAGTTAAAGATTAAACAATATATCTCTACTTAAGCTCGAATGGGAAACACAAATATTTGTTAATGTAATTCATAACTTATGATTACAGATTTGATGTATTTATGTGTTGATGTACTAATTTATTATACATTGCATGTATAACAAATAATGCTAATTTAATTATGCCTGATCAAATTAATAGGAGAGGGAGGAACTGGAATTACTTTCCTGGGAATGTTATAAAAGCTTCACAAAATAAAAAGGAAACTTTGAAGTTAGACAGAATAGAAGAAGCTCTCATAACAGGAGTTTAAGGCAGTTTATCACAAAAGATGAATCCTTCTACTTCTTTTTGAAGGTATTGGTATTGATAAAGGATATTAATAGAAAATTAATGTTTAAAAAGGATGCATCATTATAAAATAATTTTGAAATAACTTTAGTAATAATACTACGACAATGAGACTAAGGGCTTGGTAAGATGTTGAGTGTTTCAGCTATGATTAGCTTTGTATGAATATTTAAAGATGCATAAATACATTTGGATTATGTTACAAAATTACTTTTGTTATCCAATCATCAAACATTTTTCTTCCTGAAAATATAGGTAAAATGTTCTTTTTTTTTTTTTTTTATATGTTACTAAACTTACTGGAATTCTGTAGGTGCTACTATGATCTACCATACCTATCAAATTTTAAATTGTAGTCTATACAGTTTGTGTGGCACAGTATGTCAACACACTTAAGAAAAAAAAAACAAATTGGAAAGGAAAAGCTCAGAAAAAACCTCTATTTTTAAGAACATGGAAAATTCCATCTGAGCATAACAGCAGATATATGTTCACCACAAACTTTGAAGATCTAATTTTTGAAAACTTCAGATGCTTCAGGTAAAAGGAGAATTAATTCTACTATAGCTAAGATAAATACAAATTAAATCATGGAATGATTATTATTCTTCCTATTATTAATTTTAAGTGAATTTTTGTATAGACAGGGTATAAGTATAATAGACTGGAGTATTCCTAAATTTTTCAGAGAGGCATACTTTGCAATCAAAATTCCTTCAAACTTTTTTTTGAAAACTCAAATACATATTGATAGAAACTATTTTACTGGCGTAAAATACTACGGCTAGCTCTAAATTTGGCAGGAATCATGACTCCACAGATGCTCCTTAAGGAAATTCTCCGTGGTACTGGTAGTCTGACAGCAAAAAGAGGGAACTACAAAGCCCACGAGAGAGCTGGTGTTCTCTCTACTCACACACATTTGGTTTTCTGTCCAAACACAGGCATTCACAGGCCACGTCCATGGTTTCTGAGCTGTGCCACAGCATTGCAGGATATTGGCTGTACTGGCAATCTTTGGGTGCCATGGATCCTTCTAGCACCAGTTTATCCAGCAGCTTTGAGAAAACTTTACGCTTAAGTGGTGCAGAGGAGTCTACTGTGTTGGAGAACTCCTTCCACTGAGGAGTGGAAGGAAAAGAGAAAGAAGTTGGGAAGCATTGCTGAGTTCCCTAACATGCAATCAGGGAAACAACGTGACATTTACTTTTAGGCCTACAGTTTAGTTTAAGGCACAGTTGATAAGAGTACATATTGAGCAGTTTGGTACCATATTGAATATACATTTAAATCTTATTGAATATGCATAATTAACTGCAGAGCTACATTTTACAGACCTGGAAAATTTTGCCTTGCAGGCAGATATTTTGGATAATCTGTACTTTTCAACATTTATCTAAAATGTCAACACTTATCAAAATTCTCCGTATATCATTACTTGCTTTATTATTAAGATGCCATTTTTTTGTTATTGTTTTCCTAAGACAGACTTTTATTTGTGAAAGGAGCTGCAATACTGTATTTATAATTTCAAGTTACATTGTACATAGGAATAGTGTATGCAACAATACAATATAGGAAACAAGGTAAAATTACAGCTCTTATATTTCTTTTTACTAGAATTACTCAGCAGAATCAATTTTCTGCTAACTGAATAGTGAAAGTAAAATACATCCTATTCATATGCTGACATATATCTTTCTGAAAAATATTGAGCACTAGATTTTAAAGAGTCCAGAAGCATGTTTGGTGATTTATGGCTTTGGAGGCATGAGGTCTATTGTCTGTCCTAGAAAATTAAGATGAAAATGGTTCATTGGTCCTGAGGATAAAGAACATAGAAATTATTTAATCCATACAGCTATAATCCCTGCCTTTGATAAACAGATTTGTTCTCTTGAAAGAGATAGGAGCAATCATTTCAGCAACAGTGTATTTTTGTTCTTAGTCTTGGGAATACCCAAGGTTTTAACAGGAAAACGCTGCTTGACCTGGACCAAATCTATGCTACCTGTTGAGTAGTTTGGTCTTGTGCCCTGGGCAGCTCAACATGTTAAGTAAAGATATAGCTGACTGATTTCTAGTCCTTACCCACTAACACTGTCCAGTGAAAGAAACAGGAAGGACTTCTATAAAACCACCAAAAACCTTCATCCCAACAACCATCATTCTCTTTGCTATTAAAAAGAAAATCTACCAACCAAACATTCCCCATTATAAAAAAAAAAGCTACCAAGAAAACCAAAAAACCCACTACTTAGTCAATGATTTTGTTTTCCCAAGTAGATGTCTCTTTGATCAGTATGGGTTATTTTCAGTTTATATATTTATCCAATGATATGTTTCCAAAAGATTTATACCATAATCTTAACATTTAAGTTTTTGTTTTCTCTCTGACAAAAGATTTAATTGTTTTTTTGTGACATTGGAAAAAGACTAATTGTAACTGTTGATGTTTCAAGGTATTTTTTGTTTTGTTTTGTTTTGTGTTTTTTTTTTTTCTGAAGTTCTATTCAAATTCTAAGATTAAGCAATGGTTGTGTTGATCTGCTGTTAGATTGGACACTGGATGAAGTCCACATTGGTTCTCTTACTTTTTCCAGGACAGCAGTGTTGGGCAGATGTGAAGCAGGATCATTTGCTGTCAGTGAATATGTACTTTATCAGATCTTAGATAGTTACTGCTACCTAATACGGCTCTCAAATTTTAAGACTCATTTCACTCTTCAGTTGTCAGAAGTTTGATTAATCAACATAGACCTTCCTTTATTCCTGGCAGATTTATAACTTAGTGTCAAATTCATGTCTCATTTAGTTTTAGTTGCTTAGCTTCATATGACTAATTATACTACTATAATGGAAACACAAAAAATTTAGAAAGAGCTGCCCCCAAAGTCTTCTAAAACTTGTAAATGTTTCAATATTTCATTATTTCTGTAACATTTCTGAGATATTTGAATAATTAAGAAGGAAATTACTATTTTAAAAGCAGTAAAAAATAGTTGGTGAAACATTTCTTTTGTATGTGGTTGCATATTCCAATTACCATATGACTCTAAGATAATCCTTTTATAAGTTTAAGAATATTGGGAAATATAATTCTATAATGGTACTGGCCATTACATTTTTAATGTTCCTTTTTGTTTGTCAGAAGAAATTTTATACTTTTAAAATGCACTGGGATTAAGCTTCATACTGTGCTAGAGAACTTTACAAGTAACATGTGTACTAAGTAGTTATTAAAACTCTAGGTAGGAGATGGAAGACATAAATATTGATTGTAGGAAAAGAACAATAGAAGGTTTCTTTTCAGGATGCAGACAGATATATTGTCTTCACTGTGCCATTGATATTCACTCTGCCATTGATATTCATTGTGTCATTTGGGGCATTTATTGAGAAATGGTCAGGTAATGGAAGCACTCCAAAGAATGGAAGTAAAACTGCATTATGCTACATGTAAAAGCAGATTATCTAGTACATGGATTTAAGTACTCTTTCACATGCATGAGTCATAGGTTTTATTTCCAGAGTTAAGATGTGGGAATTCAATCTCAAAGACAAAAGCATCTAGCTGTTTTTTTTCTTATTTACCTCCTATTAGGAATAACTTCCTCATAGGCCGAACACATACCTTCATTTACTTTTAAACTTTTTCTTTTTCCCAAGAAAATCTCTTTTTTAGGGCTTTATTTCAAATTGCTGAGATCAATTTGGAATGAATACTACAGTGGTGTATTTTCAATATGTGTTGCTGAAGATTAGCATAGATTGGGCTGCACCTGACAGGGTCTGGGAGCAGTCACAAGTTCCACTGCCTCTGCCCAGCCCCTCTGTAGCTCTTCCCACCCTGGTGTAGTACTCCAAGGCATACACAGTCCTTCCATGGCAGATACTCTGGGAAAATTTTACAGAATTTTAGAAGCTTTGTGTGAAGGTGTCATGCAATGGATGTGCATCCAATAAAGAAAAAATGTGGTTTGTTTGCAAATTCAGAGAAAGAAAATCTCACATACTCAAACTAAACTTAGGAGAACAACCCCTGTTTCTGAGATCCATTGAAGGCATATTGCCTTTCCCCACCAGTTTGTAGAAGTCTTTACAGTTTTTTAGAATAACAGGGAACCTAAAGTTTAGATAGATTGGATCCATGGTAAAGCTGCACAACAGTTTAATGGTAGAAAGATGTAGACACTGAATAGTGTAAGATAACATGACAGCAGAAAAAGTTAAAATAGCACAAGATATATCTCAGATAACTATAAATTCCTGTGTTCTGGTATCTGAAATTCAGAAGTGAATATCTGTGACTCATGTCATGGCCTTATGTCAGCTGCCCATGACATTTCCTTTGTATATTCTCTGTGCACCCCCAAGAGTTTTGGGAATCTCAATTATTTATACTGAAGCAGACCAAATACACTTAAAAATGATGGAATGTTGTCTAAATCTACAGGAAACAGAAGATTATTTTAGTTATGATAGATGCAGTATGCAGTATTAACACTCCAGTTAAGCTTCAAATCTATTCAGAAAATAAGACTTTTTTCCTCAAGTATTTATGGACAAGAGATAGTTAATTGAAGAATTTCTGGAACCCTGATGTTTCATATTTTTTAAAAAACTGTCTCATCTCAAAAGACTTCTTTTAATAAGAGAGGATGGATTAGAACTGTCCTTAAAGTTTACAGAAAAAATGCACTGATTGTGAAGAACCTGTTGACTAGGGTATTTTTGCTGCTAGGGAAAAAATACAAACCAGAACATTAAACCTAAACAAATACTTCCAATAATGTTGAATAAAGAAGTCACTTGAAATTTTAAAAAATGTATGCTTCTTTATTTCTTGTGCATAAATATTCCATTGATGACTCTACCTCTAGAATTTGTTGAAATGTCATAATCTGAGCAAGTACTTGTGAATATGCCTACCCAATGAAGTGTGAACTCATAAATGTGAGTAATTGCACTTAATTTCTTATTCTCCTAAGCCACATTCATGCTTTGGGCACTGTTAGATAAGGTTACTACTAATAAAAAAATACTCAATATCACTTACTTCACTACTCTTCCTGCCCTAAGAATTATTTGCTCCAAAGATCAAACATCAAATTCTAATGACGTGGCTAAGAGAAAATGTGAATGTTAAGATATTCAGGCTCAAGCAGTACATCAGATAGGAAAGTAAATTTCAGAGTCAGCAGAACAAATACCTGACTACCGTTTCCTATTAATTGAAACTATGTGAATTTCAGGTTAAGAACCCCAAAGGACATAGTGTACCATAGCTCAAAATATAATAGATTCAAAATTCCTACACAATATTAATTTTAATTGCATGGTCTAATACCAGCTTTAGTCCTGCTGAAAATTCTGACGCATGGATCATAAAGTACTGCATATGCACCCATTTTGATGATATTGCACTATCCTGTGTGTCCAGAGAGTAGTGGGCTGCATCTCCACAGCATCAAGAATTTCCATAATCATGTTTTTAAACACCCTTTTGCCCCCACAACATTTTACAGAGTAAAAATCTTAGACTCAGTTATCTTAGATGCCCTCCAACATTTATCCTCATCAAACCAGCCCAAAAAACCAAGTTATTCTTCCTCTTAGGTAATTTACTATGATATTTAAGTAGTCCACATGCACACATTGACCTGTGAACTATCTATGGTGCCATTATAATCTGAGGGGATCTGTAAATTTGTTTACTTGACACATAGGTGTGTTTAGTGTGCTATGAGATCTTTAACAGTGATCTCTTTAATGAAGTACCTATGTGGAGCCAGTAGAAACAACAAAAGTCCTGCATGGGAGATCTGTGTAGTCCTGTACTGGCACTTGAGGTCTAACGTGACATGAAAAAGCATTTCAAAGGGGTTGTGCACTTTTTTTGAAAAAATGAATCAAATCTATATCAAAGTGGAATTGAGGGAGTCTAATGAATTAGTTCAGATTTTAAGAGACGTGTAAACTTAGTCAGCTGCACAGCTTTTTAGCCTGCTTAGGCTTAGTCCATTTGCCCCAAATATAGGCTCCTGGAGCCAATTATGATATGCTGGGATATCCAAGATACACACACAAAAGTGACAGATGGGATATAAAGCAGACTTATGTCACCCTGAATGGCAGCTGGAGTATTTGGAAAGTGTCATGAGATGAATGCGTTTAAGCAAATTCTTTGAGTCTCAGTCAATGTATTGACCATACATTTTATCAGTTTGCTTAAACGTAGGCATCAACTTCAATTTTGCTTGCCTTAGAATACGCAAATGGTCTTACTGGTATGGTAGTTAGACCACAATTCTTTCAGAAGATCTTTATAGTTCTGAAACAGAAACTGCAGAACAGACCAAAAAACAGCTAACACCAAAAATGGTACTAGTATTCTGTGTGTAGGCAGCTGAACTAAATCCTGCGTAACGTGGGCGAATCTGAATTCCACCTCCATGCACAATGATGAAGTATACAGGGAAGACTAGAAGGAGAATGACCCAAGTGAATACCGTATTGATGTGGTCTTTTGCTAATATATATGGGTAATTATGTGAGCCTTTTGTAACAAGAATAAACTGTGCTTCATGTTTAGTAATATAAGGCAAGAAACATAGAAAGGTAAAATAATGCTTATCAACCACCCTATTTGAAAGTCTACAAAACAGCACTATTTAATCAACCCCTTTTTCTTTGTTTTTCACATAATGCTTCACAGCAATAACAAATATTTCTTTTTTCCACTTGATTTACTATGCAATAAAATGGTAAAACCTCCAAGACTTTTTTGAAATTATACCACTAACAGGGATACCAGGTGTGGTTTACACGACCATAAATCTTCCATCTGCTACATATACAAGTGTCTCTGCCTTCGCAATTGTGCTAAAGATGATCCCAAGCCCATTTCTTAGAACACCAAAATGATATCTTGGATATACTGGAAGAAGAAAAGAAGTGTTCTTTATGGAGAAATGTTGTTGAAAGCCAATAACTTGAATTTTTGTGTCTTCAGGGTGTCATTGCTGGAAATCAGGGAATATGTATAAGAAAGGAATAATTTTTTTCTTTATATTTATATTAACCAATATTATTGTGCTGCCATTTATAACTCACCTGTGATTAACTCTGTAATAATTTTGCAATAAAATTAAAAAAATAATTATATTTTNAATTTAGTGACATGAAAGAAATATTCTGGAGGACTTGTCCCAATCCTATCACTTAATCCAATGTTTATTGCCACTTCTCTCTTTTTACCTTTGTAGTGCTTATTGATTTCAGTTGTGTTTTTACTTGATTTTAAAAATTTTACACATTTCAATTTTCTCATGTATGTGGAACAAAGATTTTATATTTTTAAATTAAATACCCCACAACTTCCTATTTTTTTTTTCTATTTTCTTCTTGAAAGTGTAACTTCAGATTTATTGTCATCTCATCAAATACAGAAATAATCTAGATTTTAACTAGAAGTTATGATACAATTATGTGATATTTTAAAAAAACCTACCAAAAAAAAAAAATTAATTTTTATTCTGGCTATCAGGTTGGAATTCTTACCATCATTTTGCCCCACCAAATCATATATTCCTATTTGGAAATTTTCATTATCCATATTTATCAAGCTCATTATTTTCTTATAGTTGCTGTCTTCAAGTTTACTAACAGTAAAATAGTATCCTAATTCCTTCGTTAGAAATGATAAATTGTTTTGAATCAAAAATATATTTCTAAATAAAAAAGAAAAGAGGTCAATAATAATTTTAACTTGGAAAAAAAAAAAAAGAGGATCAGATTTTTAAGGTACTGTGTTTCAATAATTCATCAAAAATAAAATGGAGGTGATGGATGACATAAAAAAGAACCATGACGGTTCATTAGTCTTGATGGTATATCATGCAATGAAAGAATGACAAGATATTCAATAATTCTGAAAGAAAAGATAATTTTAAACATAAGCTCTATGTTTTGAAGCAGGTGTGTTTAGACAGAGTTGAACAGCAAAAGGAAGCATAGCTTATCTTGGTGCATTATATATATATATACGTGTGTGTGTATATCTGACGAGTTTCTAAATTAACATCTCTGAGGCTGTTTGAAAGTGGTACACTTTAAAGAAGTGTGCAGAGGTAGGCTTTAATTTAATTGACTGTTCAGAGAATTGAGTGAAGCTCAAAGTTAAGAGCAAATGGAAGTCAGAGAAAACTCTGCTTCAGAGGCGAACTTTTCAGTACATTGTTGCTATGTTTTCTAGAAAGTATTGTGGCTGGTGAAGCACAGTTTGCACTGAATATTTGCACTGTTTAGGCTTGCACTAAATAATTTTTGAAGAATCTGGATTTATTCTGTGTCTCAAGTTTCCTACGTTGGTATGTAGTTCAGAGAGCTGTCACATTCTGTCTGGCATTTACTGTACCTCTCACTCCCAGCCCAGTATTAAAGTTAGATATCTTAGTTTGAAGACTGATTCTTGTAACATTTCCCCCAACCTCCACTTTTTTTTTTCTTTGCCTTGAAGAGAACAATTGACTTTGTTCAAAATTTGCACAGGGTCCAAATACATTCTGGTTTACTTTATTTTGGCTTGTTCTGTTAGATGCCTATTCAGCTAAAGGGAATTTGTTCTTCTGCCCACAAGCTGTTGCCTTGTCCTATGTTAATTTTGTCATTTTGCCTGTAGAACATTATGCCATAACTTGGTCTATAAAGTCTCAGTAACTGTTAAAGGCAACTGTGGCACAGAAATAAAACTTGGGAATTTAATTGGTTTTTGATAGCTTAAATTCTGAGGTATCTCATCAATTGAAGACCAGCTACTACAAGATACTCACACAAGGTCCAATTTTCATATAAAAAAATTTCACGCGTAAACACCATGTGTAATTTTAGCATAAAATGAAATACAGACACTCATGAGAAATAAAAGTATAATTTAAAGAAAGAAAAATATATTGATTTTTACCATCAGAGTTGCTTATATAAACTAATCTGAAATTATTGAGCAGTAATTCAGATGGAAAGACAATTTAGTCAGTCTCCCTAGAATATGGGAACAAATAACAGTAAACAGACTTAATAAAATGACAAACAGTCCAAAAGATAACACTGTAAGCTTTATAGTTCTTCTTTTCAGAGATTTTTCACAAATTCTTTAGTTCTGAGCCTTTAAATGTTTCTTCTGTATTTCCTAAATAGTTTATTATAATACTTAAATTTTTATAATGTCCTTTTTATATTACCCATGTATGGGACAACCTGTCTGAAAGTGAAATGAATATATGCTTAGGAATATTGAGTATCCATGGAAGCATATAATGGCTAGAATGATTAGGATGTCCTTTAGTATGCTGGAAAAATACAGAGATGGTTTCACAGTTCCCTCTTTAAATAATTAAGTCCTCTACACTTTTTACCAAAGCATACACAGAGCTTCATAAGTGTAATGCTTTATTTTAATTTAATTTCATTGGATAATTTTACCCACATTTATAAATAGTAAATAAAACTGACTGTGATTGTAATTGAAACATAAGTGCTTCAATATCTACAATTTCAACACATCCACAATGCCCTATAAAAATAATTTATTTCTGAACTCCTATTTAACATAGGACACTGAGACAAGGTTTGTCCAATAATGTATGACTTTTCCTTTGTTATCAAAGAAAATGTCATGTTTTGCTTTCAATCTCAGAGTAATAATCTTATATGTTCAGGGACTGCATTTTCAAACCATCATATTTTTGTGTGAACTACTGACAAGCTGATATATGAAAAATATGAAAAAGTCTGTGAACAAAAAGTGTATCCAAAGGACCTTTAAAAGTAACCCTAAACTGAGTAACTGATGGTAAGCTTATGATACTGGAACTGCTCACAGCTATCTCCTAAAAGACGACTGTAGATTTCACATACATTTCATAACAGCTTAGGTAATGCAGGCTAACCCAATTTTTGCAGTATCACACTTGTCAAGGCACCCAGATGATCTGTGCAATCATATGGATTTATGATCCAAGAAAAATAGAAATACCAGTTCCACACGGAAAATAAGAATCAGTTTCTGATAAGTACTTTCAGTTCAGAGACGTTCGTACTTTCAGAACTATTTCTTTTATAGTAAGCGTCTTATTAAACTTCCTAAAATAGTTATAAACAGATGTTGTTTTCCCGTTAAACAACAAGCTCAACCTAATGGAGGAACAGAGCTCATTTTTACTCCCAGGATTTTACTTACTTAAGGAGATTGTTGCAGTTTGTTCAGTTCACCATGCAGTGCAAATTCACTGGCTAAGCGCCAGATCAAAGAACTACAGTACTGTTCAAAGTGCTATGAGCTACAATCTGATTTCCAGAGACATGAAATAAAATGGAAGGGAAAAGCAAAGAAGTAAAAGATGGACAGATTGCTTAAGGTTATAGTATAGTGGCAAAGCCCACTGATATATAGAAAAAAGCTAAACAACAAAGCCAAACAATAACTCTCTGGTAGTATTTGTCTTTTCAATCCAGTGGGGGAAAATACTAAAAAAAAAAAAAAAAATTGATCCAAGTATATGATAAAAAAGCAACATTGGTAATGGAGAGAAAAGATCAGGAAGTATCTGGAAGATTGGTCTATTACAATATATTCCCTAAATCTGAAAACCCTGTGAAAATCTGAATTTCAGAGAACCCAGGAAAAAGTCCTGGCATGTATTGGCTGTAATAACCCAGCTGCAGAATGTTTTTGAGTCAATAATAAAGAAGCTTGTCTTGCTACTGTGGCCATTTTAAGACAGCAAATTCTATTTTTCAAATCAAATTCCAGTCTAAAGTTAATGTATTTAGCTTACACTATTTTTATTGGTACATTCTTTTTCTAGTGGGAAAAACGCCATCATTTGCAGGTATGATGGGTAGAGTTGTCCTCTAATGCTTAGCATCTGTTTTTAAGGTGGTTATTGTATTTAGGCTCTTCAGTATTACATGGCTGGAGTCAGATGAGAATGTCAGCCTGCAGAATTTTTTTCTTTCTTAATTGTAAAAGGGAAAATTAGAGGTCCAAATATATGATTATGTGATTAATTTCAAATAAGTTTTATTATATTGATTTTAATACTTAAAATACAAAACCTTGTTGAATGCGAGGGAATATTCCTGTGCTAAAAGGCTGGCAGAAAGGGGTTACTGTTTAAGAGTGGTGGCCTCATGATGATGATGATGATGATGATGATGATGATGATGATGATGATGATGATGATGATGGTGATGATGATGTCTGTACCAATGACAGCCTTTCTTGACCAAAATATTTCACTTTTTTTCACCTAGAAGAAAATCTAGGCTCTAGATGTCTTGTGGCTTTTCATAATCTGACGAAAACTTCTCTTCCTCTGCAGTATTACCCTCATGCTTTAGCCATAACAGTAACTTGGAGTCTAACCACATTTTCTCTGGATGCTAGCGGGGAATCTCCTAGTGAAACCGTTGCGTCCACTATCACTTGCTGGGACATTGGGGATGCAACATTCTCCAAATCCTGGTATACAACAAAATAATGTGCAGTTTAAAAGAAAAAATAGCACATGGAAATAAACCGTGTACTCAGGAAAAAAAAAACAACAGTCTTTTCTAGCTTGCACGCATATTGAAACAGAAACTTAGTAATTACAAGTAAAATAAAAAATTAGGAAAAACAAGTAATGTAGGAACTGCAAGTAAAACTGATACATAACTGAGTTGTGTTCCATCGAGAGACATTCACGTTAGCATTCGTATTTGAATAGATTAAATACTTGCTTCAAAATTATGTCAATGCTCTTTATGCTACTAAATTTGAGAAAGAAAAGGAAAAAGATGAAAAAGAAAAAGATAAAGATAGAAAAGGGAAAGGGAAAGGGAAAGGGAAAGGGAAAGGGAAAGGGAAAGGGAAA
>VZTB01016578.1:2491-40742 GCA_013397245.1 Thryothorus ludovicianus
TATATAGGTATATTTGATTTCTAGAGTTTGTAACAGTGACACTGTTTTGCATTCTATTAGGGACAACTCAATCAAAACAAATAATCTTTATAAATTATTATACTCCTTTTCAAAATAAAATTATTTTTGTTTTTTGTCTGGGATAGGGCCACACAAGAAGTTTAGATTCCTTTTTAAGGAGTCTAATTATTTTTGTTGATTTTTATTTCAATAAAAATTATTTCTTCTGAGAATAAGAGGCAATAGAAATGAGGATCATATGTAGTTCCAAGTTATTTTGGCTCCCATTTCTTTAATCTATCTAGAATACTTCTTCCCTTTCAAAACGTATCTTTCCTTCTCCTAAATTGAATTGCTTTCTCTGGCATTATTGAAATATATTAAATACTGGTAATTCACACTTTCTCATTATAGTTATCTAAAGAAAGATCAAAAAACAGTACTCACACAGGAAAAAAATCCCCAACATAAACATGGAAGGAGTTAATAACAAAATGATCAATTAACAAACAGTCCCAATTAGATTACTGTTGAAAAATAATAAGCATCTCACCACATAGTTGATCATCTCTTTTGAATTTTGTGACCACAAACGCAAGTGTAGTGAGGAAAGGGATGGGAAATGTAGTGACATGTTACAGAGTGACACAGTTATTTAGTGAAGCAGATACACACTTTTAGTGTTATTATTTTTGTTTCTTGGTATTGTTATTAGCCTCCATTGCAGCTAATAAGCACAATGATGAGTTTCTGAGATAGTTGAAAACTATCATGTAATAGTCTGACTGTAGAGAAGTCTTCTGCTGTTGAGGAAAGGCTGAGGGCGTGCCTTGTCCCTTTCTACAACGGTCTGAAAGAAGATTTTCACCAGGTGAGGGTCAGACTCTTCTCAGAAATCTCAAGCAATAGGACAAGAGGAAAAGGCCTCAAGTTGCACCTGGAGAGGCTTAGATTGGATGTTATGAAAGGTTTCATCGTGTAAACAGTTGTCAAGCATTGGAACAGACTGCCCAGGGAGTGGTGTAGTCGCCATTCGTGGGAGTATTTAAAAGGAGTGTTGATGTGGTTCTTAGGGACATTGGTGGTGGACTTGGCAGTTCTGGTTTAGTTGTTGGACTTGATGATCTTAGAGGTCTTTTCCAACCTAAATAAGTCTGTGATTTCATCATTCTATTTTGAAAGCCATATATACATTTCCACATTTGTGCATAGTTATATACATGCATCTAGTGATAGCTCAGCAAATTGCATACTGTTTAATTTCTGTTTCAGGTTCTGAAAAGGAGTATTGTGTAGCACAGAATCTTGTACACATTTTACTCAAATCCCTTCATTATTTCCAGTTCATACTGTTTTACCTTCCCAGAATCTTTGTGATATCTCTTGCCCTTTTTAAGGTCTTTATCTTCTTTCTTGCATGTTGTCCTTCTGTACCTTTATTACTTATTGAAGCTGTCTCCTGCAATGTTTCTAGTCCTTCCTTCAGTCCCTCTCATTTGTTCCCATGTTATCCTCCCAGTTCATGGGAACTGACTGCAGGAAGATCCATCATCCCAAAAGCACTCATCAGTCAATCTAAGGAATGAGGTGATGGCACTGCCAAGACCAATAAGTAATATTCATTCATTCATTGGAGATGGTTATTTGGAAAAAATTGATCCACTTGTGTTTTGTTCTCTCTGGGCATCCATTTTATTAACTGTTTTTTATACCAAAGGAAAAAAAAATCTTTTCATTCTGTAAACTAGTTTTCATCACATATTTATTGGAAATGTGGGACTATTTCTTCCCAGATCGTTATTCTTCTACAGAGTACCAGAAGCCTTAAATCAGTTCTTCTTACAGCTTTTCATTACGATCTATGCATTCAGCTCTTATATTTCCAA
Source organism: Thryothorus ludovicianus (assembly GCA_013397245.1). Lineage (NCBI taxonomy): Eukaryota > Metazoa > Chordata > Aves > Passeriformes > Certhiidae > Thryothorus > Thryothorus ludovicianus. The sequence goes on from VZTB01016578.1 coordinate 4,378, forward strand.
TGGGAAATGGGCTAGAAGTAATGTAAGTGCATTGGTAGGAAATATTGCAGATATGCCTTGAGTTTATTTCCCCTTCAATTTAAACCACCCTTACCTAGAAGGGCTTCTCTTTCTGCAGTAAATTTTTACCAGTGAAACAGTTTAAACCAGGGGCTTTTAATAATCACTCTTATCAGAGACACGTTCCCTTTACACATTATGGTTTGCATATCCCTGGAATGACCCCTTGCTCTAAAAATGCATTTTCTATGTTGCTCTTGTTCTTTTAAATATTATTGAGTAAGGTTTAGAAGTTGTAAAATAAGTTTCCTTGAAACAAGAATATTACACTTGGGTTTCTTGCTTCCTGAAGTCAAGAAGTCATATGCACTTCGATTTTTTTAGCACACTTTTTTGCCTGGATGCTTTGAAATGTGTCAGGTAACTTAATCATAGCATCTTTTATATTGTTTGATTAGGGCAAACAGCCTTCTTGATACCCTGAATAAATCTTTCTCTTTAGGAATGATAAACCCTAACCATTTCCTTTCCCCCCATGGAAACTGGCAGTCCCCCTCCTGGCAGCTCCCACAAAGTGTTTATTGTGCCAGTGTCTGCTCTGTCATGTGTTTGCACTCTCAAATAGAGCTGGGTTTATCTAAAACATGCATGCTACCACACAGATCTTTGATCCACAGTGAGCAGAGGCTGTTCACAGAGTTGGTAATAAATGGCTAAGAAGCTATTTAATGTGTCACAGCTGTGAACGACCAAGTGTGCGGCTGATCTGTTCCAGGACAAAAGCAGTTAGGTTAATTAAAACATCACTAAGGATGTTTTAAGGTAATTTGCTTGATTTTTGCCTTGAGATTTAAGAACTTAATCCCCTTCAGCTATCCTGCTTTCTCAATGAGAAGAGCTAATTGACTATGTGACTGTCCATTTCAGGCTATCATACGATCAGTTCATTTGCATAACTTTTTTTCAAAGGATTAAGCTCACTTATTTCATGGTGCCCTGAAACAAATAAAAGCTTCCATGGGAATGCTTTTAATGTCTGGTCTCTGGACTACAGCTCACACCTTATGTGTATATATTCAGCTCTATTTCTCCAGTGGAAAATGGACTACAAATTTTGCAGGCACAATGATATATTCAGTCGCAGAATGGAGTAATGTTGTAGTTCTCTGATTTACTAAAACTGTTCAAGTGCAGAGTATTTCCTGCACTTAAGCACTTGCTATGTAGATATTGAGGCTGATATAGATTGGTAGATATAGAGGCTGATAAGCACTGGCAGCCATTTCTTGTGCCTAGTACCACGAATAAACTTGTCCTTATGCAGGGTAAGCAACACGCTTAAAACAAGCATTTTCACCTTGCGAATCTTCAGGCATTCTCCTACAGTGAGTTCATGTCTTGTTAGTAAGCAGAAGGAAATGCTATATGTAAACAAGAAAAAGAAATACAATATTCATATTCACTGAACTATTCAGAAGATGAACACATTTAAATAACCATGCCCAATAAAGATAACAAATAACTTTATTGCAAGTGTCAGTGGAGATGTCCAGACCAATGGTAGGATTTTGTCTGGCAGGACTAACATTAGGTGTAGTTTCATACTCCATGAAATAGTAGATTTATGTATCACTGGAGTTGACCCAGGCCCTCATACTTGCAAGATATGTAAACCCGTTACTCTGCAAAATGTAGGATACACACAGACTTAAATGCAAATACAATCTTGAAGCAATATTAGAATCACATAATGATTTAGGTTTGAAGGGACTCAAACAATCACCTCTAGTTCTATCTTCTTTGTTATGGGCAGGGACAACTTCAACTAGATTAAGTTGTACGAAGCCCCAGCCAACCTGATCCTGAGCATTTCCAATAACAGGTCCACAAATTCTCTGGCAACCTGTCCCAGTGTTTCATATTAACCCACTCTCATATGAAGAACTTTTTCTTTATGTCACTTTTACTTAATAGATTCTATCTGATCTATATCTGCTCTCTGTCAGTTTAAAACAGTTAGGCTTTGCCCTGTTACTACAGACCCTGGTAAAAAGCACCTTTCCATCTTTCTTATAAGCCCCCTTTCTGTATTGAAAAGCTGCTATAAGGTCTCTCCAGAGCATTCTCCTCTCCAGGCTGAACAACCCCAACTTCCTCAGCCTGTCTTCACAGAAAGGTATTCCAGCCCTGTCATCATTAGTGCAGAAGAAGGGATGTTGCATTCTATTGGCTTTTAAGAATATGTGGATGTCTTTGCTTAAAATGTAATTTTCAGGAGAATGCATTTCTAGAGAAGTTCTGTTCTGAAACTGTATTGACTCTTACAGGGGAAAAAGGTAAAAAACTGTTCTAACCTGACCGCCAACTGTTTATTATTATTTATTTTGCAGTGTGGAAACAATTAATGATGGCAATTTCCACATTGTGGAGCTACTAGCTATGGATCAGATTTTATCTTTATCTATCGATGGAGGAAGCCCCAAGATAATTACCAATTTGTCCAAGCAATCCACTCTGAATTTTGATTCTCCGCTGTATGTAGGAGGTAAGAGGATCTTACTGCTTCTTACTAGAGGTACTATAGATAATTTACTCTGGTAACATGCTTTAAGGAACATATTCATGTGTTTCTTAAAGAGACTCATTCATTGACATAACACCTTAAGATGAAACTTGGGCAGTTAATGTCAATAGCTTCAATTTTAAGAAATAGTATGTCCTCAAACTACACTGGGTGCTTTTTTAGAATTATGTTTATTTTTTATGACTGCAAAATTTTGTCATTTTCTGCTGTTATTTAGCCTTTTGTAATACTGAAGAAGTCTGCTTAGCATTGTTTAGCTGCATGAGGATTCTAAATTGCCTGTTCAGAAAGTGTAGAATGGTAGTGTTCTGTTTTGCTCGTTTTACATTCCTATTTTCCCTGTACTGATATCTGCAGGAAACTGTAGCAATATATAAAGCCAAGAAGTATAATTTATGTCGGGAGATCTTATTGCTTAGGGCTGATAGGAGTTAGGACACTAGGAAAGAATGTGCTCAGACAGTTGCCTCACTGTGTATGTCAGGACTTGGGTTTCGTTTGTTTTGAGGCAAAAAAAAAGAATTGTTTGTTTAATCATTTTTTTTTTAACTTGAGCAGCTAAAGTATTTGAAAAATTTTCACCATTTGATGCCATTTACTCTGTAGAACTAAGAGTTCAAACACATTGCTTTAACTAGCAGTTCCTGTTGGATTTCTGCTGGGCCTGTGCAATCTAGGTAAAAGTCAGAAAATTCAGCCAACACTTAGTGCCTCCTTACTTGGTAGCAAGTCTAAGTTCTTAGTGATGAGAAATTCAGCATGGTTTTTAAATACTTTTCCAATACTACAAATTTTCACGTTCTGCTTAGTTTAACCTTATACTCGTACAAGAGGCATGTAAGGAGTTGCCTTCTGATCTGTTCTTTCTGCTAAAAAAGTACATTCTTTTTCATTTTACCTAATTCTTTTATGTCTGAGAATAACTTTTTAATATTTAAGCATCTTGCCTCTTTGCAAAAAACTATACCATCAGTAGTACATTTGTATGATATACTGATGCCTCCTAACGAGGATTGCCCTGTTAAAGCACATTGCATTTTTTCCTGTGTATAATTTCTGTTTACATTTTGTCCTATGCCACACTTGGAAGAAGGGGTTCTAGACTCTGATAGGACACTGTGTGCCTGCTTGCTCCTACTGCCAGCATCAGTTTGCTTAATGACTGCTGAGGCCAATACTTGAAAGCTGAGCTTAGTGCAGAGCAATAATCCTCCTGGCTGTTATAAGCACCTTTTGAAGAAATGAGGCCAGACTGCCAACTGTAAACATTTGTTCTGGACACATTCTTACCACTGTGATGTGGATTTATGACGTATGGTTCTCTTCCTTGCTTCTTCACCCTGCAGATCTGTGCCTCCATTAGGAGAATCATACTAATCTGCATAATCTTCAAGTATCAGAAGAATAACTTTTGGAAATAATCTTTTCTCTTAGTAGTTTAATACCTAAGAGCACCTCTGCATTCTAGTGCATGTTCCTTTGGGAGGTCCCATGTTTATTAGATTATAATTATTCACATTGAAGCTCCAGATAATTATTTCTGCTGTCATAGAAAATGTTGGTCCAAAAAAATAATGAAAACCAATCATTGAAGCACATTTTAACAAAATAAAGAAAAAAAAACCAACCCAGTAGATTGATGTTCAGCTCTTAATCTTTCCTCTTTTTTACGTAATTTATCTCTTTATGATTTTCAAAATTCTCAAGATGGGTTATTTTCACTCTTGTATCTTATATTACCCATCTTTTTGAGTTTCAATAATATTTTCTTATCCAACTATATCTAGATTTTTTAGAGAATTTGATTTCACATTTTTCATCAGTTAAGAACTAAATTCTCACTAGAATTTTATGTAGTATTTTTATCTTTGCCAAGTCTTACTTTGACACCTAAATCATCATGTAGCTTACACTTACTCTTGCCACTTTCCTGCTAAAATGGCATTTCTGATAAGCATCACCTCAGTTGGCAGGCTGAAACTCAGACTTGACAGCAAGCCCTTGTACAGTATGTGCTCTCATTCTCTCTCATTCCCTCTCTCCCTGCCTTCCCCCTTCTTCTTTTTCTTTTTGAATGGTAATCTTGAGTCACAATATTTAGCTTGGTTTGAAAGGGGTAATTTACATTTTTTTTTCTCCAAAAGTGAGCTAATCAATTTAAACCTTTTGGGGTTTTTTTGCCTTTTCCAAGTGTATGGCTCTTTTGTGTGGTCAGAATACACGTGCTTGTTATTTTTCAGTCTTGCTGCAACAAATTTCAGTAAATCATATTGAAAGTGCATGGCTTTTGTAGGAATTCTTAAGGGACAATCTGTTTCTTCTCAAAAATTCTTCAAAGGAGTTACAGACATCACTGATACTTCACATTCTAGTGTCAGAAATTAGGGCATATTTTACCAGTTGAGAGTGGCACCTTCTTTCATGGATGTCCCTATTTCTGGGACAGGTAGGGTATCATCTGCTTCTCATTTGTGCCTTCTCTCTTCTGGCAACTTCTAGATACTTGTTTTGACAGTTTTACTGTGTGACTGTTATTTAGCAGAAATTCCTACCATTTGCCTCCTTGAACAGTAATTTACTTGTAGTCAGGTTCAGTGTCCAAAAGCTTAGAAGGGGGTGGGAACCACTCTCTTACCTTGCCAAAAATAGATCTGAAGTATTTGTCTGTATTGTTTCTATGTCAATTCTTTCCCAGCTGGTAAGAATCTTTATATAAAAATTATCTAAGAAATATTGCTGAAGAATTTATTCCGGTTTTACACACACTTTGGCCTTCTGACATTTAATATCTTCCTAGAAGAAGCAAAAGTGTATAGGCTGAAAGCTTGTGCATATGTTTACATTGTGTTTCCAAATGTCTCCCTTATTAGAGAATATATTCAAAAAATTTTTGAATCATGTGTGATATACCACCTATTGCCTGGTATCATAAATACATGCTTATATGATTGCCAGAAATCACATCTAACTTGCTTGACACTTTCAAGTATAATATCTAGTTTAACATTGCATTGGTGTTATTAGTTTTATACAACTTTTGTTTTCACAAAGAATAAGTTCAGTGCATCTGTTCTGCTGAGATACTTCAAGCATTTTTTATGAACATTAGCTGAGTGTGGTGTTCAAGGGAGACAACAGGGTAATGGGGTCTTGATGACTCTGCCCTGTCCCTGGTTTGAAAATATGGCAAGTAGATGTGAAGAAATGGGAACTCATGATTGTTTGCAGTCTGAGTCCTTTAATACAATAATTCAAAGCCTATTTTACAGTTTGGCCCTGGCTGGGTGCCGGGTGCCAGCCAAAGCCACTCTATTACCTCCCTCCTCAACTGGACAGGAGAGAGAACATGCAATGAAACTCATAAGTTGAGATGAAGACAGGGAGACATCCCTCAGCATTTACTGATGTGGCAAAACACAGTCAACTTGAGGGAATTAATTTAATGTATTATCAGTCCAAATCACAGGATAAGGAGAAGTAAAACATTTCTTAAAGACACCTTCTCCCCACCGTTCCCTCCTTCTCAGGCTTTTTTCCTGCAAGCAATGCAAGTACAAGGAATATGGGTTATGGTCAGTTCATCATGTTGTTTCTGCCATTGCTTCCTCCTCAGAGAAAGGAGTCCTTCCCCTCTTCCAGTTTGGAGTCCCTCCCATGGGAGACAGTTCACAAACTGCTCATACATGGATCTCTTTTTTCCCATGGGGTGCAGTTCTTCAGGAACAGAGTGCTCCAGCATGGGTCCCCCACAGGGTCATAAGGCTGAGGAAAACCTGCTCCAGTGGGGGCCCCTCTCTCCACAGGTCCTGCCAGGAGCCTTCTCCAGCCCAGGCTTCCCAAGGGATCATAGTCTTCTCTTGAGCATCCACCTGCTCCAGCATGGTTCTCCTCCATGGGCTGCAGGTGGGTCTCTGCTCCCCTGTGAATGTCCATGGGCTGCAGGGGCGCAGGTGCCTCACCATGGGCTGCATGGGAACCTCAGCTCCAGTGCCTGGAGCACATCCTCCCCTCCTGCTTCACTGAGCTCTGTGTCTGCAGAGGTGTTCCTCATATATTCTCACTCCTCTCTGGTCACATCTGCACAATTACTCTTTTGGGATTTTTTCCTTTATTAGGTGAGTTATCACGTAGCTGTTGCTACCATCACCTGCTTGACCTAAGCAGACTTGGCAGGTCCATCCTGGCATTGGCTCGCTCAGACGTGGTGGACACTTGGAGAAGCCACCCCTGTAGCCCCCCCACTACCCAAAGCCTGACCACACAAACCCAATACACCTACTTAACTGATAAGATCAAAGAAGATTAGGATCTTCAGCAGTATGGATACAAGATTATTCATTTCTATAATCACTGAAGCCTAGCACAAATGAAATTGCAATAACTACTAAATGAAAGGCAGGTCTACTTCATTAGGTTGCACAGTATTTCTGCATGCCTCTTAACCGTTCAGAGTAATATAGAAAATTTTTAGAAGTATCAGTTTACATGGTTAAGGAGTAACTATGCAGAACATTGCTGCTTTCTTGTCATTATCTAAGTACCAGAATGAAAATTGTTGATTTTTTTCTAGTAATAAACCTATGAAGCTAATAAAAACATTAATTTTCAGGTAAATAGATCCTTTTTAATGCCTAGTGCATTTTGATTTCCATTACTTATGAGTCTCAGGACACATTTAGGTATTTGTGTATTCATTATTAGAAAGCAATATCTTAAGGACTATCTACTATAGGCTAATATGTTGGCAATAAGTTAAAACAAAACAAAAAGTGGGGAGTAAGAGTAAAAGAAACTTTGTGTTTACAAGAAAAAGTTTGATAGTAATGTTCCTTCTGAATTATTTTCGAATTATTATAACAGGCTAAGTGCACCACATACACCTACTGCTCTAATTGCACCTGTAACAACTATAGACTGTAACAGGAATTATTCTGAAAATGGTCAACACTGGGGACATTTGCATTACCTAAAAGTGTGTACACATGAGTAGTTTAATGTTGAACTATCATTATTATTGATTGTTTTAGACTGTAATGGCAAAGTATGAATGAATTTTAGCATTACTTTAATTATCTGGTTTTAAGCCATGCTAAACAGGTGTTTTTGGTTTTGGAACCTCAACCTGTTAAATTGTCCTTTCCAAGAAATTTTCTGGAGCAAAACTTCACATTTGAAATGTGTGTGCTAGCTCCATTTTGATGAGCTAGTCCTACTAAATTCTTCTGGAATTGAGTATCTTAGCTTACAGAAAATGACCTATCAACTGCTAAATTTCAACAGTCTTTGTTTTTCTGAGATTCAGAAACTGTGTACTATCCTGGACTTAAGTGCACTGGGTCAAAACCAAGCAAAGCTGACCTTTTCACAGCTCTGAGCTTCCTTTCTGGTGAAGTCTTATATTCATCTCATAAGTGTGACTTAGAGACTTACAGGTTTGGAGCTGGTTTACATGCAAGCTTGACAAACAGGACAATTTTCAAAAATTAAATTATTGCTTGTGGTTCTATTCTGAATTGCTAAGAATAATTAATGAAGAAAGCAATCTTTTAAAAATGTTTTAAAAATAGAGAAAATTATATAGAAATTTGTGAGTTTGTTACACTGATGATTTGCTATTATTAATTTCCTAGGCATGCCTGTGAAAAATAACATAGCAGCTTTACGCCAGTCTCCAGGGCAGAATGGCACCAGCTTCCACGGCTGCATCCGTAATCTATACATCAACAGTGAACTCCAGGACTTCAGAAATGTGCCACTGCAAGTGGGAATTCTGCCAGGATGTGAGCCTTGCCATAAGAAAGTTTGTGTGCATGGCACATGCCATGCTACCAGCCAGTCAGGCTTCTCCTGTGAGTGCGAAGGAGGATGGACCGGACCCCTGTGTGATCAGCAGACTAACGACCCGTGTCTTGGAAATAAGTATGTCCTTCCTCAAGAAAAAGCAGTACTGTGATATGCACAGAAGTCTCCTGTTATGTGTATTTTTATTTTCATAAAAGTTCACACTTGCAAGAAGCAACGTAACCTGGGCATGTAAAAGTGAAAAAGCATCCAGGTTATAGTATGTATTCTTTCCCTAAGCCTAATGAGGGAAAGTCTCCAGTTTAGGGGAGCAGGTTCACACATCTTACTGAAGTTCTGCCTAAAGCCTGGGAGGTGCTCTCACATATTTCTGTACGGGCTTCTTTTGTAATGAGATGCACTGATGCAACTGCGGGTATGACCCTTGAGACAAAAATAGTTTTGAAGAAGTTGTAAATGGAAAAAAAACCTATTTGCTTATTTTCAGTTGTATAGAATGAGGTCATAAGACTATTATCATTATTATTATTATAGTATTCTCTACTGTGTTTTTTAAAAACAATACAATGGGCATATCTTATACTTTATATTTTCAGAGTACCCCAGGTTTTAGTGGGAAAATAGATTTCAATCTTCATGGTGAACTTCTTTTTAAGTCTGAATGTGTTAATTCTATTTACTGATTTAAGTAGAAAATTTTAGTTTAGATATTTATGTATGTCTATAGAGAGTTTCTTGTATATAAATGTGTGGAGATAAAAAGAGATATGTATAATTGTATATATGATAGTATTGATATCTATACATATTCATGTTTCAAATTTACTGAAGAGACAGGTTCAATTTGGGTTCATGGACTCCCAGCACAAGAAGATCAGAAACTTCAGAAGTTCAAAGTTATTGTGTATTTATTGATCTTGGGCAACAAGATGTCATTCTGTTTGTCCTTACCACTGTCCTTATTACAGCTTGGCAATCATCTTTTTTTTTTTTTTTTTTTTTTATTAAAACAAGCCCACTTGGATCTTTTGGCTGATGCTTTTTCAGTGCAGCATTTGCCTATGAATTTTTTGACTTTTAAGGATCCGTGGCTGAAGTTTGCTAAGAGATTCTAATAAGATGATTTTCAATTCCCATATAAAATTATGTTTAAATCATGTTTTTACTTAGTGTGTGGAGAGTTTGACCATTTAAAATTTTATACAGTAGTTAACATGCTTTGCAACATAGTTTTCTTTATATTGGCTGTAGACTCTTTCCATTTTTTTTCAGTACCTTTAAGTTTTGAACTCTTCCCAAAACTAGAGCAGTTAGGTTTTGAAAGATATCATTGTAGCAGTTCATTTTTTATTGGTCTTTTTCATAGGCTGTCCCATTTCACAGTAACTTTAAAGAAAGGTAGTCACAGCAGATGAAAAAATGCAAATGTGACTTGATACTTCAATACTTCAGGATTAGAAAATATCATCAAACTTTACCCACAAGTTCTAGTATCAGTAAAGCCAGAGAATTTGTTTTAATCTGTCCTTGAAATATTGGATTCTTCATTGGCTCTCATAACTGTGCCCATTAGCACCCAAACTGAGTGCTAATTACGAAGTTAATCAGTATCAGAGGTAGGGAGTATCAAAGACAGAAGTGAGTGAGCACAGCATTAATATTTTGTTTGCTGTTTAAAGTATTGGGTTACTTTCAGCTGCATACAGTGCTGTGAGCTTTTAAGACATAAAGGCAAACCAAAATTTTTTATTTGGAGTGGAGGAGGTCTTCATCGTTCTTTACTTTGTGGGGATTTTAATTCTGTATTTCTTGATTCATCTCTAAATTGCCTATTGAATAGATGCATATTATCCACCTAATATAGTTTGACATTCTGTTTTATCTGAGCAACAGAATTGTCACTGTGATTTCTGTTTCAAAAGGGTAAGTGATCTTTTAGTGATCCCTGCACATCATGAAAAGTCTTCAGGCACATTAACTTTATCTACATATAGGTGTTTGAATTCAACATATAGTGACCAAAGTTTGTTCTCTACTCAGTAAAGGAATAAGCACATTTCAAAAGAATGAATAAGACCTCAAGTTGTCTAATCATCCTCTACATAAGCTCATTTCTCTCCATGACTGTGTCTGGAGCTTATGGCAATTACACATCAAACTTGAGTGCCTAACACGGGTACCCAAAATTAGATGAGACGAAACTGTGCCCGAGAGTTTGCACTTAGCCTGATGTTCTTTTCAGTAGTCTGAAGATGAAATTTAGAGCTTCACAGAGCAGGTGGAAACAAAAGTATGAGAGTTGGCATTAGCTAAAATTTAATCATCTTCTAAGTCAAAGCAAAACTTTACCAAAGATCTTGACACAGATTGCTTTGATATCTAAAGCCTGTATAGAGTATGACAGGATGTCAGCGTCACCTGAGTAACTCTGTAGATCAGATGTCCTAAAAGTGAATGTTTTATAAATGGAGAAAAGATCAAATGCTGAACATAATGAAAACTAAACAAAAGCTATCTGCCCTCTGATGCTGCCTAAGCCTTCCATTTTGAATTGCCTAATAAAAGTCTTGGAATATCAGAGTTCAACCACAGGAACAATTTTAAATTTTTATAGAGAACCTGGTCGCTTCAAAATACAGACTGATAGACAAGTTTGAGGTGCTTAAACTATTTATATTTTATAAATATATTTTCAAGTTTTAATCCTAAACTGGTTATGTTACCTTAAAAATTTCAAAATAAGATTTTGCTCTTAATAGAATTCTTCTTTTAAGACAACATGCAATTTTAGATGAATTTTTGTTATCTTCAAACTGAAACAATCGATTTTATTTTAGATCAAATGGGAATTTTGTTTTTTTTCTCTCTCAATTTTTTAATTTATTTAGGTGGCTGTCATAACGTACTAAGGAGATTGTGAGTTACAGAGTCATACACTATAGAGAGGAAAAACATTAGAGAGCAGAAACATCAGGAAGGGCGACTTGTATGTCAGGATTGCATTCCCATCCCCCCCCCAGAGGAATTTTCACTGTGATCTCCTTAGGAAACAGAATGTAGATAGAAAATTTTTCTATGGAAACAGTAGTTAAAGAGAGTAACATCATTTTTGGAAGGAAGTTATGGATCTTGTGCTACCAAATGAGGAAAGGGAAGTAATTTTATTCCAATTTTATTTATTTTATGTCATTGGTGATGGTTTCAGAAGATGGAATCCCTAATGTTCAGCTTACAGTTAGGAGCAGGTAATTAGGCATCCTCCTTTTGGGAAACACCACCTCTCTCTTGAAGAGAAGGAACACCAGCTGTGTTCCCATGTTACTGTACATCAAAACTTAACAGATGCAGATTAACTACAGTCGTTTTTGTCTTAACCACAAGATTTGAGCCTGCCACAAATGTTTATCGAAGCTCGACTGGGAAATTAGCTGCTTTAATCACTTTGGGTGAGATCTGATTAAGCACAGCCTCATCTAGTGTGAGGTTTGGTCTGAATTCTGGCTGAGTTGCCTTGCAGCGAAGCACAGGCCTGCCTCAGACGTTGCAAGACTCTGCTAGTTGCAGCTGGCAATACAGACCAATGTATTTGAATGGAAAGCACATGTTCAGCTTGAAACTACCACTGCTTGAGTCAGAATAGTTTCTCTTAGGAAGTGCCTGACCTGTCTTTGTGCTGGGAGCCCCATATTTCATGAGTGACAATATAGAGTTTCTTTTAAGTGATACACGATCCAGAATTTCAGGTGAGTTTCTTTTTCTTTGACTTGATTTTGTTGTGTTCCTCTCAAAAGCATGTTGAAAATTTAGTTAGACAGGAAATGTTGTTTTTAATAACTGTGGCCTGTAAAATTTTTCCATAACACATCTACAGTGGCTATTTTCTGGTGAGAGGGAGTTCTGTACTGCAGCTTGTTTTGTGTAAACCTGCATACCAATTATAAACCACTTCACTGCATCACACTGAAAAAGTCCATTAGAAACAAAAGCAATTTCTTCTGAGTACAGTCCAAAGTATTTGCAGTTAATGTTGCTTAGCCTGAACTTTGATGAATAATTTATTTTTATTCTCTTGGGCTTGTTTCCCCTGTAGATGTGTGCATGGTACCTGCTTGCCGATCAATGCGTTTTCATACAGTTGTAAATGCCTGCAGGGACATGGGGGAGTCCTCTGTGATGAAGAGGAAATGCTGTTTAACCCCTGCCAGTCCATCAGGTGTAAACATGGCAAATGTAGGCTTTCAGGACTTGGGAAACCATATTGCGAATGCAGCAGCGGCTACACGGGGGACAGTTGTGATAAAGGTAAAAGAAAATCATTACTGTTGTCGTGGTCTTAGAAAATAGGCTTTTCTAGTAAAACATGAACAGCCAAGCACATGAACAGCCAAAAACATGACCAATTTTTTTTTTCCACAACACACACATTTGTTGCTTTTTTTTCTACCATAAGAATTTAGCTTGATGAGAGAAAAATCAAGCCTTTCCCATGAATTTGTTTGCATTTTGAGGATTTTTTCATCAAATGTTTTGCTGTGAAAACATTTCTTTTTTTTTTTTGCCTTTATTCAGAACCACATTTTTACTATATTTAACTATTACCTTTTACCTGCTGTATCTTTCTGTATTTATTGTTTCTCTACCTTCTGCAACTGAGAAGCCAAATCCAATGATTCTGCTCCTAGTTTTATCACAAACTCTACTTTTGACCTCTCAGCTTCAACTGATTTATCACAGCGAATTATGCAGGTGAGATGGATGAAAACAGGATGACTTTTCCCCCTACCTTTTTCTTTTTCCTTTGTCTATCAAAGCTCTCCCTCTCCCTCTTTTTTCCCTTACCCCAGATGGCATTTATTTTATATTGTACATAGATGTGAATAGAAGAATATGGTTGTAGAACTTTTAACAGATGTCTCATTTTTAGTTGGCTTTATACTTCAGTAATTTATGAAGTTAGCGGAATGTAACTTATATTAAATAAGATTTTGAATAATATTGAACTCCAGGTCTAATAAATTAAATTGCATGCTCTCTGAAACATTTCCCTATGGTAAACAGAACCAGCTGCAAGCAACGTAGCAACATAAGATGTGTATTTTGTAAAAGAGGAAAAGATTTAAGCTTCCAATTTTCTTGTCATTGTAATAGCTTCGTATTTATGGTTTATATATATATATATAATACAAGCTTTACCAAAAATAGGAGGTATAGGGAATGAAACCCAGCATTAATCAAATTCAGTTTGTTAGAACCACTGGTTTCCAATACACAGTCTGAGTCAAACTTTAAAATATCAATCCCAAATAGTAGCACAGCATCTTCCTGTGTTGCGCATTCCTTGCCCCCTCTCAACATCGTATCTCTCATTTGAAATGTTGTTTCCTACAGAAATCTCTTGTCGAGGGGAACGAGTCCGAGATTACTACCAAAAGCAGCAGGGGTATGCTGCGTGCCAGACGACCAAGAAGGTCTCGAGACTAGAGTGCAAAGGCGGGTGCTCGGGCGGGCAGTGCTGCGCGCCGCTGCGGAGCAAGAGGCGGAAATACTCCTTCGAATGCACGGACGGCTCCTCGTTTGTGGACGAGGTTGAGAAAGTGGTGAAGTGTGGCTGTACAAATTGTCCCTCCTAAGTGTCCCTGTCACACTTGTCTTTTGAAAATGTTGTATACTTATTGACCGTGTCGGACTAATTAATGCTTCATAGTGGAAATATTTGAAATATATTGTAAAATACAGAACAGACTTATTTTTATTATGAGAATAAAGACTTTTTCTTCATTGAAAAAAAGATTCAAGTGCTTGAACTGGGACTTCTCATATCCAAGAGGAGCTTTGAAGAAAAAAAAAAAAGACCTGGTAACATGGCAGCAGAGATGGGAAACTTTAACTGCTTTTAACGTGGATTCTTCTTTATAACATGCTGAAGATACACTGACACTATACACATGTGACTTTCAACTTAACAGCTCAGAGATGAAATACTGACCAGAACACGAGGCTTGTTTTTTTCACTTTCGTATCAGTCTATTTTATTGTCTTGACAGACCATACCAATCACTTACCTATGGATGAGGAAGCCTTATGAGCAAAAAGAATCAGATTATACAACAGAAATAACCATTGTTTGAAACACATTCTGTCTTTTGGAATTATTAAGCATCTTGAGAAGGTGGGGTCTCATTTAATGAATGGGAAATGGGAGATACAAGAATATACTATAATCCTGAAATCTCCTGATGATGTGTACTTTTATGTCAGCGTGTTAGCAAAAGAAGCATAAAAAAGTGTTTATCTTCCCTTTTACAGTATTAATTTTTTGTAATATAAATGTTCCAGGGATGATAAAATAGATTATTGATGGATAAATTAGTAATAATATGGATTTCTGTTTCTATGAGTTCTAAACAACTCTATACAGTATTGGGTTTCATTGAGAAATATTTATTGTATCAAAGTACTTTGTACTTAACCCTTTTAGGCCATCCCTTTTACTGTTTTTCAATGCTTTAATATATATTAATTTATATTTGTCCCAGTATTTTTGTAATTCTTTTTAAAAGGACTTAAAAATCAGGATTTTTTTTGCAATAGAACTAACGTAGCATGTCGTCTTGGGGTAAATGTTTTCAATCTGTTTTTTCTTTCCGTTCCTTTTTACTTTTCCTTAGAATCTGACCACTTGGTGTCACTGAATAAAAAGTGGTGACAATTTGCAGTTTCACATATAGCAGATATTCAGGACACCTTCCAAGAACCTGTAATATATTACAGAAAATGTCTTTACACTAGATGGCAATTGTAGAGAAGTTAATTTTCCCTATATACAGTACTTACAGAAAATAAGATGGCGTGTAGAAAATGACATTAGAAGATAGATCTTTATAAATTAATATTCCCATGGAGCTCTTTACCTTTTTTATAAAAAAAAAAGAAAAAAAGGCTATGGTATCAAAAACTGTGATTTTCCCCAAATAATAAAACTACTTTACTGCCCTAATGTTCCCCATGTTAACATGTTGCTGCTAAATTATAATGTAGAACTGGTAATCAATAGTGGGTTGTGTTCTTCTTTCAGTAAAACCCAGGGTACCCTGTAAAAATGAAGATGTTTTTTCAATTTTATTTTATTATTTTTTTTACAAAAAAGTTAGATGTACATGTGTAATGCAGTGTGCTTTGTCATATTTGGACTGATATCAGTAATGCTACTGATGTTTGTAAATTAAACAGATATTTACTTCATTAACAGCTTTTATTTGTGTTCTTCAGAGAAGTTTTAATTGTCTAGCAGCTTTTAATTAAATATCTGTTGCAAAGAACATTTGGTAAAAAACAGAATAAAATCCAACCCTAAATCTGAAAATCGGAAGAAGGAATTAACTTTGGATTATTACACGTAGAGGAAGTGACATCTGATAATGTCTGTGCATCATGAACTCAGAGGAACTTATACCAAAACTAAGAAAAAGTATTAAAAATAAAGTACACTGCAGGAAAAGGCAAATTGAGTCTATCAAATACTTTAGTGGTTATAAAAATAATAATTTAATAGTTGTTCTAGCAAGTAATTTGATTCTTTAGAGGGATTCAGTTTCACTAATCTTCGAGTAAGTATTTTAAATTTAAGCAATTGGATGGGATGATACTTAACTAGTTTTATCTTCTCTAATATATTTTTTACAAATAATTCTGTATTTATTTTACTTAGTCTACTTCAGAATTTTTCTAAATTTCCAATGGAACAGCCTTTGGTATAAGGACTTCTTTGCAGTTTCTGTGACCGTTTAAAAATCTGCTGTAAATAGGAGTAGCTTTGAGGAGAAAGAAGACATTTTTTCCTGACAGTCCTTAGACAGTATTCTTGGATATGGAAAGCTCAAAGTCCGTGTATCTGGAGCTGGATTGATTTCTGTCCTCAGATTGACAGAGAAAGATGAACTTTGGAAAGGTATTCAAGCAATACTGGCAGCTACTGGTGATCTTGAGGTCATAAAGAGAAGGATCTTTTGTGGTCTCTGAGCAGAACCAAAAATCTCCATTAGAATTAAAAGAGAGAAAGAAAGAGAAGAAAGAAAGAAAGAAAGAAAAGAGGAAGGAAGGAAGGAAGGAAGGAAGGAAGGAAAGGAAGGAAGGAAGGAGGGAAGGAGGGAAGGAAGAAGAAAAAGAAAGAAAGAAAGAGAGAAAGAAAGAGAGAAAGAAAGAAAGAAAGAAAGAGAAAGAAAGGAGAAATCCAACACCCCAAAAGCAAACCCAGCTTTGTCACCTGCCCCTCTGAAGAAAGGCAAGGCACCTACATCAAGTGATGATTTAGCTCTCCTTAACCCCCTTTATCACCTCCTCAAGCATCACAAAGTGTGCATGACAGAGATTACTTCCTCAATGGGATGGGTCACCCTAACATTTTTCTAATACCAAAATCAAGTTTCTTGTATTACTACTCTAAGAGGCTGCTTTGTACCTGTGTTCCCCAAAAGGGAAATGGGGATCTGAAGGAACGGTCACTTTTGGTATCACTGCCATAGTAGAGAATTTAGTTCACTGCAGAACATTCCAGACACAGGTTTTCATTCAAAAACATAAATCATGCAGCTTTTAACATAGAGCTTAGGGATTAGGTTTTTCTCCTTGTGTCTGCTACCTCCTCTAGGAATCACTCTCATACAGTCTGCATTTAATGTATTGAATAAAATCCATAAAATGCATTGGATCTGAAGGGTACGACTCAGTATAGTGGCCAAGTTCTCACTTCAGTTTAGCTCTGCATACAATTAGAATTCTTCTTTCATTAGAAACTAAGAAAAATAAAACTTGGAGATTCCATCATTTTCTGCCAGTGTTTTTAAAAGCTGTAAAAAAGAGAAAACACATGAATACTTCTTAATTTGTACTTGTCCACGCCCAGCTCTTCTCACAGATGACAAAATTGTGAAAGAGCATGAAAAAAGACCATTCTTGAATACAGCTAAAAAAGACATTGCTCTTTTGTGAACACTGAAAGTCAATTCAGAACAGCAGCTATGACACGTGGAACTAGATTCTGCAGTCTGTATTAACTTTTCTGGGGCAAATGGATATTTAAGGGATAAACACTGTTCTAAGCAAACCAATAGTAGGCCATGAATGAGCTTTGAGGGATACAGTTCATTTTATAACATCTATTGTAGTAACAATTTTGTCTTCAGGATATTTTTTATTGCCATAGGGGGATACCATGAGCCATAGTATTACAAGAATCATTGTAATATGAAGATGCTCTGTGTAGGAGCCATAACATAACACTCATATGATGTTATGAAGGCATTGGCTTGCAAAGAGGAGCATGCAGAGGTTTTGGAAATTACAAGAAGTCTGGCAGACCTGTTAATCCAGAGTGTACTTGCAGAGATGGGAACAAGGCACTAGAGTAAGTGGATTGTCACTGTGTTAGTTTTGATGAAAGGATGACTCAGATGTGGTGACTAAGGTGATGACTAAGAGATGAGAGAGTGGTATGTTACAGAAGAGAGCTCGCTGTTAAGAAGAAAATGCCCAGAAGTTTTGGAAAACTGTCAGGTCTAGGGGGCTGTTTGTATTGAAGCTCTATTTCTATAATTTATCTGTTGCTGCTTGAAACTTAAAAATTTTGAAAAAAACCTTTTACAGTTCTGACAAACACACACTTGATATTTCTGTCTCGAATTAACCCTATTATTTGATGAAAAGTGTATCTTTTCAAAGCAATTCAAAATCCCGTCTTTTGGTTCCTTTCTTCTCCTTTTGAAGCAGGTGCTATTCCTGCAGTAGCTCATTAGGCATGCAAAGGTCTGTGCTTCAGCTATTCCACCTTACAGTGGAGAGCCTGGCACATAATTTCAGCTCCCATGAAGTGCAGTTCACCAGCTGAGCCATTCAGGATTCTTGGTTTTTAGAAGTATCTATAGACAGAGCTTGTACCTCCAATCTATTTAAGATTCCTGGAGCAGAAATCAGAAAATCATTGGTAGCTGTGACTATGTAAGGGCTGTCAGGAGTACAGTAAAACTGAAGTGTTTGCCTGCATGCCTGGAGAGCCTGCTCTTTCACTGGGTACTCCATGTATTGTGTTCCTTGTGAGAGTGGAAAGTCATCTTCATCCTTTCTAAAATATTTTAAAGTAGAGGGATTTAGTGTCCTTCTGTAAATAAATTGTCTAGGGTGGAAATCATAGGCCTCTTTGGCCCTCAGCCAGGTTAAACTGTGTATGTATACTTTAACATCAACCATCATCTTGGACACCAACAGATCCTAATGTTAAAAAAAGTGAATAAATCTTGCTCTCAGTTTAATAAAACACAGATGGGAAAAGCAAACTAAACAGAGAGTTAACAGCTCTATTCACTAGTCTCCTGGGCTCCATGTGATTAACTCAGAGTTGGAGGGTGTGTTCCTGCTGCTGCTGTTCTGGCCAGTGTCCGTAGGGGTGATGGCCAGCAAAGAAGAAGTAGTCTGTCAGATCTGCATGTCATTTGTCAAGCTGAGAAAGAACAGTCATCTCACTGAACAGCAAGACTTCTGGCTATCCACAGTCCCAGCAAATACGCTCCAGCTCTACAGCATGACACCCGTGCTGCAGGAATTTTGCTCAGCCATGGGAACAGGCTTTAAAACTGTCTCCCAGATCCACAACTTTATTTCAGAATGATGATCTTATTAGTGTTTTCTGGTCTTTACAACTCCATCCTTTTATTTCATTCCAGATTACAGGTAAATTCCTCTAGTTCAACATATTGAGCCTCAGTACTCTCAATCACTGCCCAATAGCACATACAGGAAATTAAGACTTGTTTTTTTTGTTCCTGTTTTAGGTATTCATTAACATTTGTAGAGTGATCAGAAGACCTGCCATAAAGAAGAAGGTATACATCCAGATACAGAGATAAAACATTTTATTGTCCTTTATAATTCAGAAAATGTTAAACTAGCTCCTCTGAAACATAGTCTGACAGCCATAGGGTGATATAAACTTTCTTATTTTATGAATTTGTAGACTTACACCAGAGGAATTGTTATCTGGTTTTGTCTGCTACTACTTTTACTTTTTTTAGAATTCCTTTTAAGATATTTTCCATATCACAAGAGACAAGTAAAGATAGGATTAATGTGCCTGGGTTGCTTATTCTGACATTAAAGTTCCTTAAAATTATCCAGTAGCCTTTCTTCAGGACATTTTTCCTCTTTCTCATAGTTTTGAACATTATAGGCTTCAATCTGTTGTTTCTATGAAACTTTGTCAACTTTGTTTAATTTCCAGAACAGATTTAATGCTTCCAGAGACAGGAAAAGGATGCCTTTTTTTTCCCTGCAGCTGTGCCTAAAATCTCTCACAGAACATCTTTAGAAGTATGTTTTCTTCCAAAGTCCTCTGAGACTAGGTTAACTTGATCTAGTTTGACTGCAAATTTGTTGTTTTGGTTTTATTTTTTCCTATTGCTTCTCATTAGCTTTATTTATTTAATCACATTTATGTGTTTCTCCTATGGTAACCTTCTGACCTGTGCTTTAGAAGTTGCTTGCTGTTTAGAAATAGCAAGTTTAAAGAGTCTGGGGTTTGCCTATTCTCTCTTCTCTTTCCTTTCTTTTCCTTTTTGTTTTTTGTTTTGTTTTGTTTTGCTTTTCAGTGGATCTCCTTCCCTAACAATTCACCCATTTTTGTATAGTTTTATGATTATTTTGTAGAGGAAAGGTAAGAACATGAGACAATGTCAACAGTAAATAAAACTGACCACAAAAGACACATAGATCTACACAGAATATCCACAGCAAGATCACGTGGCACAGCACATACTCCTCTCCAGAAAAAGATTCATTATTGCTCTAAATTTAAAAAAAAAAAAGAGAGAGAAAAAAAGAAGGCAAACAAAAAAACCATAATGAACAACTTTGAAAAGCAGCTTAAATGTGAGAAGCAAAAGATTTAAGTCCCAAGTGATCAAAACAGTGCTCATCACTCATTATCACAAACCACAGACCAGCCATTGGCATTCATGCTTTCTTTCCTGCTCCAGGCATTCCAGTCACTCCAGACACTGCTTGCTTCCCCTTTCCCACCCACCTGACTCCAGGCCTGACTGTGCCTGCCATTCCCTCAGCCTTCCCAGATGACACTTCTTCCTTCCCATTTGCAGAAAGTCACAGCAATCTCTTTCCTGCCCGTGCCTTCCCTAAGATAACTTGAAGCATCTTGTCAGGGTAAAACACTGTGCTGGTGATGGAAACTAATTAACATTTGAGCATTTAAAAATCAAGTATTATTTATTAAACTGTTATGGCAAAGTGCTGGTACCAATCAGTGGGAACTGTGGCTGTCAAAACATTTAAGTAATAAAATTCCCAGTCTGTGCATGACATGGAGGATGATGCCTCTTCATTTTCATTCTGAAAAGCAAGTGTAACCTGGTTAATTGAAACGAAGGGTAAAGAGACCTAGAACTCATTGCAAATCTGCTCAGCAATCACATGCAAACACTATAAACAAAAAATATGCCCCAGTTTGTCTGTTTTGTTTGGGTTTTTTACTAAGAGACAAAGAATAAGCATTCAAATAGGTAAGGCATGCATGTCTGGGAGATAATAATAAAAAGGAACCAGCTCTGGCTATATCAAACTTTAGGCAGTGAATTCCCAAAGGAATTAACTACAGAGATTGTTTGTGGGTTACAGATATAAACATTTATTTTCAAACTTTTGTAGAAAGGACACTTACAGCCCAGAAAACAGTGACCAGCTACACAAGTCATTCTACTTCATGTAGACACGAAAGGACAGTTTGAGAGTGAGTTCTTTTAGCAGAAGTGATCACAGTTCATTTGAATTTCATATGGTAATTAACAGGCTTGTAAAATGCAGGAAAACAACCGTATTAGATGAGACAGAAGAAAATATTAAAGATTTAAGACATCTAGGGCCAGATTCGCTGTAGATTCAAGCTGCTTCATGCTGTTTCAGTGATGCAAAGCAGCTGTAAACCCAACTTAGCTGGCCTGGAGCCACTGCAACTCCTATCTGCTAAAAGAAAAGGAGTTTTCAGTGCACCAAATCTGGGTACGGAACTGTGGTCAGTCCTGCAGCCTAAAGGCTAAAGGAGCAATCTCTTCTCCTTTCAGGAAAACCTTTGTGCCTCTCTTGCTCAGCTCTGCCCTACTGCCCCATTTAACTAATGCTGAGGATCTGTGGGAAAGGAGATTGCTCTTCAATGCTGAGCTCCAAGCTCTAAAACGAAGAGAATTGGTAATTCCTCTTCAGCAACAGCACACAAAAATGAAAGACAGGAGGTCTGTAACTAAAAAATAAAATTGAGTACTATTGTAGTAAAACTTCTCTAGTGAAGTCATTACTTGAAGTCATTTCTTTAATACTCTCTCTTAAAGACTCAGTTAATTGTGGTTCCATAAGAAATCATTATGGAAAACAGATTCTTCTTGTAAAATCTTTAGCGTGTGTGTATGTATATACACAGATATATAAAGGTAGAATGTGCATACTTTTTTTGTTTGTTTTTCAGGATAGGAACTTATTCGGGCTTTTTGGCTTCCCTGAGCAGCAGGTATGGTTAAGAATTCAAGGTAACTGGCAGCAGGGAGGTTTGACCTAATCTATCTTGACTTTGCACTCCATGCATTTAAATGCAGTATGTCTGTGTGGAACACACTGAAGTTCACTGGGGTGCAGCATATCTAATTTAGTCACATGCATGCCCTGAAATAGCTGGGTGCACATGGAGATCACTTTTTTTTTTTCAGTTTTTAGCCAAATTAGAGGATCAAAGCCGTGTAAAACCCTTTGTAATGAAACTTGAAGCCACATGTAATGAAACCAGATAGTTTTTCCTTTCTGATGTAAAGTCTTTCCTGTTTTCAGGCATTACTATAAACCTACATCTTGGTCCAGTCTGTAACTTGGTCCAGTTTGGATTAACTTTGCAAATAGTTTGATGTATCTGGGATGATTTATAGCTGGAGGTAGAAACAAAACAAACAAAGAACCTAAAGTTTGGCCCGTTGTATGCTCAGAATCAAGTGTAACCTCCTACTGACTCCTTTTGGATTTTTGTGTTTTTTTCAAATCCCAGAAGGAAAACACCCCACTCTATCCTGGATCCAGCATCAAAAAGATACTGCAGTGGTAAATGTTAAAATAAGCTTCTTTTCTAGTAGATTTCCATTTAGACTTAAATGAGGGATTTATACAGAAGGAGATCGAGGGAAATATTTTCTCCTTAGTACCAAGAGCTGAATGTACCCATCTTTGTTAGAAGACAAGAAGTACATCTATCAAACAGCACTTTATCCATGCTATCCACAAACTTGTTCATTCACTTTTAATTCCACTTAAAAGGAAGTAGACAAATATCAGCAGGGATCTGTTTAGCTAAAGGAAGTGTGACATTCAGAAAAATCAATAGGGATTTGCAAAGAGAGCATGGCTTAAACTTCACAATGAAAAATATGTGAGCTACAGAAGCTCTAAGGTATCCTATTTCCTATCTGCTTCTAAATCAAATGAGTCTAAATTCAAAATGCATCCTCATGGAATAAGGTGATAACTGTGAAGAATATCCTACACCTTTATTTCATAACATAGATTCTTTAAAAAATGCTTCTTTACTGGGCCGTATTTTTGTTCAGAAGTTGTGCTGGCTCTTGGCATTTCTACCTGTTACCACTGCACCTGCACCAGGTGACACTCTTATCTGGGCCAGGCCATCTTTGCTTTCAGCATCAGCAAGCAGAAAGAGAACAAACCAGTCCCACAAGAAACAGCTGTGCAAAATATGCCTTAAGCAAAATCTGAGTGAGCAGATGCTTTGCTCCTCTGGACCAGAGCGGGTAACACTGTCCCACTTAAGGGAAAAGCTCAAATGAAGAGCTGATTGAAGTTGTTTGTGTATTCCTGCCTTTGGCCAGAAGGAATGGAATATTTATTTATTTATACCTTCATTCCCATGTAACTAGAATATAAAAGTGTGAAGCCAAAAATATTTAAAAACATAATCCTGAAGGTATCTTTGATTGTTGATATAAAAAGCATTTTATGAATACAAATAAAATCACAGAACTGTGGCCTTACACAAGTATAAACCTACAATTCTTTCTGTTATCAAAATTTTACTCCTGAGCTAAGAGGATTTCAATCTGTATCACATTACAATATATTCAACATTTAAAATATCTTTTTTTATTTAAGCAAGAGATCAGTGCTTATGTTACAATGGGTGATGTGTCCTACTATTATCAATAGCTGTCACTTTCAAAGGACAGATGGACAGTGAAGGCTCAGCAACATTGCCATGAAATCTATCCACACCTTGTGTAAGGTCAATCATGCACAAACCCATTTAACCAATCTTTAAAATATACACAAATCCTTTAATTCATTCTAGATCAAAATACTGTTTTTCATCCATTTGAGGCATGAAAATATATATAATGGATTCAGAAAAATTCCACATAATTATCTTGCTTGGATGTGAAATTTCCTTCAATCTTTGATCTATAATGTAGTAATGTGTCAGCTCAACCAGAGTAGTTTTATGTGCAGGAAATAAGACAAGCTGAGTAGCTTCATGGCTAATTGATTAAAAGGTTTTAAAGAAGGTGCAAGATCAAAGAGCAACTTAATGGTTTTATGTTACTCTAGAGAACTGTTGGTCCACTTGTCTGACAAGACTGACCTTGGGCAATGAAGTACAGGCAATTAAAAAAAATTGCAGAACTAAAACACATCATATTTATCTAGTTCTTCCTTATTTCTGTTAAGTTCTTTCTTATTTCTGTTAATACTTGCTAACGTACTACTGTTAGCATTACGTGGCACACCCCAGTGCTTTTAAGACAGCTTCATTTTTTTAGCCTTTTATGCTATGAGGTCTAAATATTAAGTACTCAACAACAACAAAAACAAACACAAAACAAAACAAAAAAACCCCTCGTAAAGTCAGAATCATGGAAAAACATGCCATTGATTAAAAAATCTATGAAAACAAACAAACGTGAAACTATAGCTGAAGGACAATTCCTTGTAGAGTCCTTGGTCTGTGGAATCACTGAGCTCCCTCAGCATCTTCAGTGGCACTGGGAACTGATGACACCTTGTAGCTTTCAAGATTGACTCATCTTGAGAAGTACATTGGGAAATGGGAGCTGCTCTGAGTAATATAATTGCTTAAAAAAAAGGAGATTAAAAAAATAAATAATGCATTGACTCTTAAAGAAGAATTTAAGAGGGCCATTCTCTAAATGACATTTTTAAACCACTATTCTTTCTGGTTAGGCTGTCATCACTAGGCCATTCAAAACTCTCATGAGCACAGTTTGGTTTATGCCTCCTGAATACGAGCACCATACTTACATAGAGACAAAAGAGAAATAGTGAGAATATCAGGAAAACAATGGCAAGAGCTGCACACAAAAAGATTTCCGCAAGCTGCACCATAACCAGAATCCAAATTTTTCTGAGTTTGGATACAATGTGGTATTTTCTAGCCACAACTAGATATTTTGCTTTAATTGAACAATTAGGACATTCAGTTAAGGCACCAATACTAAGATTTGAGTTAGGCTCAATCTGGCACTCTATACTATTTCAGTCTGCAGTGCTTGGGCTTCTGGAAAACAGTAGTGCTTGCAAGACAGATGCAGCCTCCCCTTCATGCAGAGATGGCTTCATAAGTCAAAGGCACAGTTACACTAAAAAAAACCTCACGTTTTTCTCTTCTGTATTAATATTGCTCTCCCTCAAACCAAGATACTCTTACATGTTTTTCCATGTGTTTTTTAATGTTTCTTTGGATACTCTTGTCCTTCCCCAGCAAATTCTCACTTCATTACTGTGAAGCAAGGCCCCGTTCTCAGGCAGCGCTGCTACTGTTTCCACCTTAGCAAAAAAAGAGAACTCATCCTCCAGGTATTTATCTTTCCTTCAATATCATTAGGAGACCTCGGCCATGTTGCTAGAGGTATCACAAGATGCCCAGCAGTCAGAGGAAAATTATGAAGTCATCATTGAATCTGTAAACAACTTCTCTCGAAGGAGAGCTATTCTGTTAAAAGACAGCTAGGAAAGGACTTGGACAGTCTGAACTGTTGGAAAGAGAGAGACCCACAGCAAAGGTCACGAGACACAACATCTTGGGGAGACTCCTCTCATCTGTGGATTATAAATTAATTAACACATCTGACCAGTGTGTTAATGACACCGTTCTACCCTCTACCATTAATGTCTTCTATTTACAGAACATGACTTTCAGGTCAAGGATGCAGAAGTTCCCTGTTGGTCTATTTACTTAAAACAAACAAACAAACCTCTACTACTGCTCCTGCCAGCCTGCTTCACTTCACAAAGAAGAATATCCCACTTGAGCTGACCAGCTGACAGCTCTGCTGAGTGCCTGATAAGCCGCCTGTCCTGAGTCACCACTGAGTGGGAACTTTGGAGCTGTGTAATGGGATTAGCTTTCCCACACCATTCCCAGAGAGCCCATTGTTGAAAGAGGAATGGTTTTATTCATGGAAAGAAGTGAAACACAAACCCTTGGAAAGTCAAAATAAGAAAAAATAAACAAACAAATGGAGTTCTGGCAGAATCCGGGATTTGCCCTATTTGAAATTTCTTTTTAAGCTGATGAAGTTGACTGATCTGGAATGGGACACTACATTTACAATAGAGCTAAAGAATAACTCATTAAAGACTCCTCTTCTGTTTTGATAAAAGATCATTCATTACCTCAAAGCCTTTTCCTTCACAGAGATCCTAAAAAACTTAATCTCATCCCAGCAACACAGCTTTGGGACCAGAGGGAAAAATACTGACTGCTAAACTTTCTGTGGAGGAGTCTTTGTAGTTTTGCAAGTACAAAATGCAGGAAATTTTTGTGATTTAAAGATATAATAATTTTCAATGCACGAATTCCCTTTATTGGAGTACAAATGGTGCCTTGAGGGCACATAACAATATTGAATTGAGCCTGGCAGAATCAGTTTTATTGTATTCTACTGTGCAGAAACAATTCCTTCAGTAAAATTGTCACATGACATTTTTCAGCCTGCTCAAGTTCAGTCTTGTTATTGTAAATTACTTTGTAGTTGAGAGGTATATCCAAACATCTGTACTTAATACTGTCTTGAACCTTTTCTTTTATAATCTCTCATCTTTTTTTGTTTTTCTCTAGCCACTTTTGTGACTCAAATTTCCAGTACAAGCACTTTTCACAATTCTTTTCTAAATCTCAGTTTCATTTTCCAAATGATTAACAGTACTCAACAGAGACCCACTGGGAAGAGTACTTCCTGTTTTGTTTTTCTAAATCTTCTGTGGATCTGATGTGTTTCCAATGTCTTGTTATCAACAGATTGTCACTGTAGATTTGATTGTCACCTCTGGTTTTTTTGGTGCTTGTATTTTTCACAGTGAATCTGTTGTCACATTTATAGATAAAATGCCTGTATATCTGCATTTGGACCTCACATCTCTTCAGCATGGTGTACCTCTCCCAGGTTTTTAGTGATTATGGTATCTTCATATTTTTTGTTTATGCACCAACCAAGCACCTAGGGAAATAGGGCATCATGTGGAGTTTTACAAAGTTCACTAATCGAGAGGCCAGGTGAACATTGCTGGAGCAGTAGTACCACTGTAAGGATTGGCAAAAAGGTTATGCTGTGAAGACATACCAGCTCAGCTGGAACTAATTTGGGAAAGCCTCATACAATACAGTGTGATTTTAAGCCTGAAATATCTCAGGATCTTGCAAAAATAAGAATTTTCTCTTATTAAAATAGCCATTGAACTTTCAGATTGCACAGAGGATTTCTTGTAGCTACAGCCCGCACACCAGGAACTGAAGAAATGCGGTGCTGAGCTGCAGTTAATAAGCCCAGTCAGACCTTGATGAAAGCTAATGAACTCCTACAGCTTCTTGCTGACTGTGTGGCACCATGCAGCTTTCTTGTCATTCTATTTTTAATCAGTTCAAGTCCAGGGCTGCGGTGTTGGGTAGTTGCTGGCATGAGTCCATAGGCCTTATTAACACCTGAGCTCCTGCTCAGGGCAGTGCAGGCACACGGTGCCTCTGGACCCATGTTGGCTCTAGAAGCACTGACATTTGTGGTTGCTCTATACCCAATTTCACAGGCTCCCAAGCACAGCTGATGCTCAAAACCCATCTCCCAGGATATGCTCTACTAAGTGGTCAGGAAGCAGCTGTAAGAGACTTAAAGGCCATAATTGCCTCAAAAAGTGTTGAGATCAATGAAAGTCTTTGCCCACTATGACAAACTGTATAAAGAAGCAACTGCTTATTTGTGACCACCAAACACATCCTATTCTGATTATGGCTCAGAGAATTCTTGTATTTTGGGGCATTAAGTTGAGCTACCTCACTGGAACTTGAGATGAGATAAAGGTGGTACTATTGTCCAATTAGCTCAAATTAGGAACAGGTAAACAAGCTGAGGGAGCACTGATAATGAGCACAAAGAAAGCCAGATCAGCAACTGTGCTGAAAGCAGCTCTAACAGAGCTCAGCAGGGAGAGAACACGGCCCACTGACTCAAAAGAGGAGGAAGACTGAGCATGGGACTAATTAGCATTGGAAACGAGGAAATAATTTAACCAATAGAGTAAGAGAACTGTGTACCCAATGAGAATTGATTCCTTTGTTTGCCTAAGTGGGGAGAAGTTTTGAATGACTTCATCATATCCACCACTAAGATGAAGACCAGTGGGACACTGTCTGGATCCATGGGTGGTGATATCTTTCTACATAATTCACCCCACTTTTTTCTATTTCCTTCTATCTCTCTCTGCTTCCTGTTTGCTGTTACCTAAAATATCCATACTACTGACTTCAGCCAATGGTGTAGTTTGCACCTTAATTTGAGTAGAGGCATCTCTAATAATCATCAGATCTTAACAGCAGCACTACAGAAAATTGTATTTGTACCTGTAAAACTGGAGGAAATAGTAATATAGGCAGATTTAAAAAGCACACACATCAAAACTAGAATATGTAGATATCTTTGGATCTGTCAGATTCAGATAACTTGATTTTTCTTAGCAATAAAATATCTGCTGCTTGCTTGTTGAAATTGTGGACTAATCTATTTCATTTTCCTTGTGACAGGGTCCAGTGTCTGAGAATACTAAGAAATGAAATATTACTGGCTGACTTGTTGTTGTAAGTAAAAGACCAGTTAATCAACAAAAACTATATAGTAGGTTTAAATGGTCATTGCTTCTTCAATTTAAGAACAAACTATTAAATAAATTCCTAACTACAACTGTCACTACTTAAAGCCAAAACTCTAAAAATATTGAATGCAAAATCACACTTTAGTGAAGAAGGGTGGTATAAAATATTATTATTTGAGTGAAAGAAGTAATGTAAGTTCTGAATAGCTGCTCATGCAGCACTCATTGCCCCAATGGATAATTAGTATTCAGCAAAACCCAGAGAGCATTAAAATATTTATTCGAACTAGAATGTATCTAATCAGAATAAACAAAACAAACCAACCAACCAAAAAACCTCCAGTTGGTGACCTAATCTTTCCCACAACTCTCTGTTTTTCTCTGCTTCTTGGGGAATGCACACGATATTTGTCCTAACAGACACAGTCCTTTTGGGACTGTGCAAAGACACCAGTGTATTTACCACTATTTGTCCCTCACTGATTGTTTTGCTTTCCACAATTGTAACACCGCTGTTTGCTGAAGCCATTTTTAGAACACTGTACTAGATTGCAACATTGAATTCCACTAGAAGTGCTCATGGGATCGTTTTAGAACTGCATTCATGGTATATATGCTAAATAAAATGAATGTATTCACAGAATGGAATAATACTGCAGGACTCAATCTGCATTGCTCTCAGGAATATGTTATACCAATATATTCAGTGGGGCATTGCACTTCCTAGATTGGGCTGATAATGAACATGGTGACGTTTCAGTTTTGTGGATGGAAATCTTCACAACCCGTGGCTGATGGGAGCATTAGAGAGGTCAGCCTGGAACAGGGAACAGACTAAAGTGGCCTAGCCAAAATTTACACTTATTTTCAGTGAAGGAAAAGAAGCAAATAAGTACAAAAAAAAAGTAGTGAAGGAGAATAACAGGAGAAAACACTGTGAGGTCTTCCACATACAGTAAAATTTCCACATATACTGTGAATCAGCTGACAGTTATAAAGCACACTCTGGCCCACTGCAGTCTGAAGTGCTTTGCATTACTGTTTAGAAAAACCATCACAATTTAAGCTAACTGCAATTTCACAGAATGTCTAGAAAAGTTAAAACCTAAAGAAGTTTTGGGCTTTAGGAATGAAAAGATGGTATTGAGATTCTGAGAAGTGACATTGTATTTTTCATTATTGGGTCAAAAATACTAAAATATGTGGGATAACATTAACTTGTGCTGCTCATGATGCAACCTTGAAAAATCCTGAGCAGAAGAACTATTTGACAAGAAATAAAATTAGTTGATAGCAAATACTCAAACAGCACAAAAAGGTGAGGGTGAGAAGTAAGACTCCTTGTGTGAATACTAATAGTCTCCAGAGGTTCAAAAGGCGAACTCCACATGAGAGAAATCCATTGAAAACTACTGAATATGCCGCAGTCATCCCTGACTCAGGAATACTGAATAGCAAAAGGCTGAAAGCTGGGAGGATACTTATGAGAAGTGTTATGTGCAGTTACCTTGGTTCGTGTAGACTTCCCTGGACACCCTCTTCAGGGCTCTGAGACTAAACACTCAATGAACAGACACCATGATGCATTAATCTCTGATCTCCCCAGTGTTCAATTCAACAAAAGTTAGACAGAATGTGCAATAGTTTCAAAATTATATTTTTTTGTGAGATGGCAAGTTCACAGTATTCAAATACACAGTTTGTGAACAGAATTACCTTTCAGGCTCAAAGTGAATGGGAAATGTGCTGACCATTTGTCTATACCTTGTCTCATGGAAAGTAAGTGACCTGGCAGGCTCTTGGGAGGTTTTCTCTTTGCCTCCCATTATGTGTATCTGTTAGTGTTTATCCTACAGAATCTACCAAGCTGCCAGGCTCTTGCATTCTTAGCCTTTCTGGCAACACCACTACTCTTCTCAACCTACTCTTGAGATTAGTTTCATATTCACAAGGACATCAGCTTGAGATTCTCCAGTCAACCCACACAGGGGGCACAACCTATGCTGGCATCCAGCAACAGCAGGGCAGTCTGTGGCTGAACAGTGCAGTGAGGTTACTCATACCCCACATTTGCCCTTCCCATCCTTTCCTTTTTCTTCTTCAAAAAATACACACACTTATATTCTACTGTTTGAAATACAGGCTGCTGAAATGTGTTATCTTGAGCAAAAGATTCTCTCCCTTCTCCCTTGCTCCCCTTTTCCTATGGTTAATTATGCAATTTCTCTAGCCTCTAGATTCTCTTACCCAGTCTTTTCTCATATCAAAAAGTAGAACTATGGAAAACCAAAATTATGTATGAATTACAGGAATTATAACCCATGAGCAGACAAAGTCTAAAAGACATGAGTTTGAGAACATTATTGTGCTCTGCTTGCATCTCACCTCCAATATCCTCATTTTTAATTCCCCACTGCCACCATCTTCTTCATTCATTGCATCCTTTCTCAGTGCACTGTCCACATTATCTCCTCTTCCCCTTGCCACCTCCCAACTCCTTTCCTGGAATGATCCTTTCTTTGCTTCTTTTTTTTTTTTCCCTTAGTTTTTTTTTTTTTTTCTCTCTTTATTTGTTTTACAAAGATATTTCAATTCATCCTCCTCCAAAATCTAGTGGCAGAGCAAGAGACAGCAGGGCAGCCTTCCTCCTCCTCTGGCTACTCTTATGTGGGCAGGGACAGAGGGGATGTTGCTGAACCACTTTCTGAATGGAGAAAATTTGAAAACTTGCTACTGTCACCACTACCTTTGATTCTGTCTTTATGTTTTAGTCATGACTGTTACCAGAGCTCACCACCCCCACCACAGCCAGTGCTTCTAGGTTGTTATTTGGTCTGAGACACCAACTTGAATTGAGTCTTATGAACCTTAAACCTGTCTGTCAAACCTTCTCTATGTCTTAAGCAAAGATGTTTTTCCTACCATGCCTGGACTTGTTATCTCAAGTGCCAGCTGTGCTTGCTGTGTGGGAGACATTAAATGCTTTTGTGATGCAGTACTCCCGAGCTGTGAGTGCCTCAGAGCACAGCCTGATGCTCTCTGCTACGTCTGATCCAGCAAAGGGAACCCCCAGCAAAAGCTGAAAGGTCTGTAAATATTATGAAAGACCACTTTGCACCTAGCTACAATTTCTGCAGTGATACATTTGGTTAGCCAGCACAGTTAGATCTCTTTCCCAGTATGTTCTCTGCAGACTGAGAAGTGCATAGGTTTATTCTTGTTTTTGGGAAGAAAAAAACAAACACCCAAACAAAAAAAAACAAAAAAAAAAAAGAAAAAAAGAAAAGGGTAGAAATACTCTTTTGATGTTTTGTAAATTTATGGGGGACGTTTTGTATTTATTATTATTTGCATTATTCTCTTAAGGGCTATAAAGTCCAGTAAACTTGCTAAATTTGCTCGTGTTTAATACTTTATATACTGCTACTGATCTATGCCCTGGAGTGGGATTAAACTGGTAAAAAAAATCATTATCAAAGAACATATTTTCTCTGACAAGTGAACTATAAAATGCATTTTCATTTAACAAACTACTCTATTTGGCCATCTTTGATATTTGAAGTAAAGGAAAACTATAACTTTTCCCTTGTTTGTTCCCTAGAATGGAGGCTGCAGAATGCAGAGCAGCAGCTGTCTGGGAGGAAGCACAGAACTAGGAAGGAAAGAGAGGGAATCATTGCCACCGAGTGGGAAAACACAGAACTGCAGTGTGCACCTCAACTGGTTTGGGTTTGTTTTGTTTTTCTCTATTCATCTCTGATGGGAAAAACATGTCAATCAGCCCTCAGAGCAGCACCCTGGAAATCAGGTGCAAGTTTTTAACTTAATTATTTTCATCAGAAGAATTTAAAATATATTTATCCTGCCTTAGAAATTTAGTAGGAAGGTTTGGTTTTTGTTTTTTTTCAAATAATTATAGGAAAATTATCTAGTGACTACAGTTAGAGCTCATTTATGTCTGTTTTGCATTTTCTTAAAATCAAATTCCAAGTTGACAAAAATCAGCAGGAAGAAAATAATGGCATTCTTTGCAGGGCAAAGAGAAAGGCCACACTACTAATCTTTTTTTTTTATTTGCAAGGGGTGGCATGTATCATATTAGATAAAAGTACCTGCAATATAAAATAGGATAATATAAATAGGATAATATATAGGATAATATAAAATTTCTCAATGCTCCTAAAGTTGTGAAAAGGTGGTCATCCTTTAATATCCAGTCCAACATTTGAAGGTAGATTCTGATTTATAATGAGAACTTATTGGTTCTAGTTCCTTCACTTTTCCTGTGATGTTGGGTACTGCTTCATGTTCAGATAACTGCTCACAGACACATTCCTTCATTCTGTTTCTGCTTACAAATTCCTCCTCCGTTTAGTGAAAAAAATAGTTAATGAAAATTTTTACTCTGGGAAAATTTAGAATATTATGCCATGACCTAAGGAATTGAGAATAATACTTGGGTATATCATGATGTGTTTGTCAGGTTTGAGACGCAGCAGAGTCTGGGTTCAAGTCTGTACAAATCAGGCAAAAGACTTCGCAAAACTCAGC
The DNA here is from genome assembly GCA_013397245.1 of Thryothorus ludovicianus. Lineage (NCBI taxonomy): Eukaryota > Metazoa > Chordata > Aves > Passeriformes > Certhiidae > Thryothorus > Thryothorus ludovicianus. The sequence goes on from VZTB01016578.1 coordinate 37,520, forward strand.
GAGCTTCTAGCAGCACTTTCAAAACCTTTTAATAGCTTTGAAAACTGTAACTATTCTGAAATTCAGAGAAGAATTCAAAAATATATATCCAACTCCCTCTTTCCCCAGAGGAAAGTAGTTTGTCAACTACTTTTCTCTGAAACTGTAGCTTTTTCCTGAACATTTTCCTTGAGTTAGTGGCGGTCATCACCAGGTTATCTCTGATACTTTTTGTGAATCTTCTTAGCTGTTTAACCATGGAAATGCTCTAATTAAGACTCCTGAGGCAAATTAAGAAGGAAGATTCCAGTGAACAGCAGGGAGGCAGGAAATAAAGGACCATAAAACTCAAATTTGGAGACACAAAGAAATTAAGGTTCCTAATTCTTTATTTTTTGACTTATACTTGTGGGAAGAGGCCTCTCTCTCTGTAAAAAAGCAAATTACTTTTACAGAAGTAGCTGACATTTTGCCAGCATTTGGGTAATGGAATAAATTGTCCTTCATGAGAATTTGGCATCACCAGAAAAAACAAATTCAAATTGACATTATTGATGGTGATACAAAAAGTTAGAAGAATCTGAAAAAAAACAAGTCCTGAAATGTCTCATTTTAATCCTACTTTCATTTTTCAAGGTATATTTTTTCATATTTGTAACTACAATTCACTGAAGGATGGGTGTAATTGGTCCACTTTACCTCCTGGTAGTACCAGCTATCTACAGGAAAAAGGAACATTGGTTCTGTGTGGCTGTGGGTAAAAGATGAATACAATTATAACTGAATCATTGCAGAGCTGCTCTAAACACTTCAATACATAAAGAAAAGTGGAGCAATGATGAGTTAGCATCTTTGTATCTATATGGACATAAATTTCTCAGACTCGCTCAAATACTCATGTTCATGGAAAAACCTGCGTTTCCTAATAATTGAAGATCAGCAGGATAGTCTTGAGAACAATCAAAAAAACTGATGTGGAATTTAACTGCAGTTGTCCATTCAACTACTTGATTGTGCTCAGCCTTGCATCATCTTTCACAAATCACACCCAAAGCTCATGTCTGCACACTAACAGTACTCTGTACCACGAACTCCGTGATACCCTTTAGGAATCTCATTAGCTTTGTAAATTTGGGGGTCATACCTGTATGAATTTTTGTTACTCTGAAACACCAAAACCTGAAAGTTCCTGCGGGTCAGTCTGTTTCTTGGGACCTTGCCTTTGAGTTTTATGCAGGACTTTGATCTGCTAATCCAACATCCTTACAGCATCTTAGCCTTAATAATGGGCAAGTAATTTCTGGTGTATTACAGAAAAAGAGTAAGCAATCCAGTAGAATCAATGGGCTGTTATCCAGAATTGTTCAATTGAAGTGATGCTCTTTCACACCAATTTTCACTGAAGATAAAAGGGCAGATTCACAGGTCCATCAACTTGACAGGCACTGAACTAATGATCTGATGCAACACTTCTCAATGAAAGTGCCTGGAGCATTTAATCTTTGCAGACAAACCTGAAAACGACAATTAGGTGTCTACAATCTGTTCGGTAGCTCACATTTATTGCCAAAGTAACTCCTCTTTTATAGAGGACTATTTACAAAGCGGCAGAGTAGTTAAGTCAGGACAAAAGTTTTGTGGAATGATATTTGAAGACTATCTAAATAATGCATTCCTAGAATTCAGTTTTAAGAGAGACCAGGGAGAATTTCTAAATTTTCTGGAGAAATGAAAGGAATTGCCATATATATTGAGGAAACATGTTTTGTTCTTTTATTGTTCTTACTAGGTTGCAAGTTGTTGGCTCCCAGCTGAGGTTGAAATTGCACTTGATTTATTAACTTCTAAAATAATCTCAAATGAATATATATGTTTGTGTGTTATTACATGAATATTCAAGACTAAAGTAAGATACAAAAGTCAATTTTAAGTCTGTTGTTAATCTCTTTCTTGTATTTAGAAAAATACTGCAAACAAATCAGCATAAACCATTTATTGTCTAACAGAAAACCTGCTACAAATAGAGAGGGAAATGTTGACAATGCAAATTAATTAAATTATGACAAAAAATAAAGTATCAACTCCCTTTCTTTCACATTCAAAAGCCTGCACTTGTCAAGAAATATGCTCCCGATAATTTCTCAACTGGCTCTGGCAACATGCCAAGTCTAAACCATGCCAAATAAATTAGCTTAACAAAGGTATAAATATGTTCAGACAAAAAGATCTAACATGTGACTGGTTTATATGATGTTCTTTCAATTAGCCATATTCCAATAAGCCTCAGTTTTAATTTCATAAGCCTCAGAATTCATTTAGCATTGGTGAATTCTCCTCCCCTTCAGTAATTAACTATTTAGCTGTGACTAATGAAAAAAAAGAATTCAAATTGCATATTGGTTTTATCAGCAGTTTTATATAATTAATTAATCATTGGTTCTATTTAAATTGGTTGAGTATTATTATGAAAATGTAAGTAATCAGTGCTGAGTTAGCTTTCATTTTCATATTCTATATGCTCAACTAAACATACTCAAAAAAGTTTCTTTTCATGATAAATACTCTTTGGAAATTATTCACATTTTTTGTCTTTAGTTATTTTCAAGCTATTAGGAAGGTTTATGGCAATTAAATTAAGCAAACTTTAAATACATAATGAAGAAACTTGTAACAACTGGAGCTAATGCTAAACAAATATACAGTAATAAAGAGTGGGTCATTGTACTGTATTTAACATTACAAACTGGTATCATCATGAGGAAGAAAAATAGTAAAATTTGTCATGTTTTTTTGATCTATACTGTGATCATACAGTATTTTTCATCCTAAATTGTCCATCCACCAAGAATGTTTAAGATGTCACAGAATGGTACCTATAACAACTATCAAAAACAGTAAGATGCAGTATGAAAAGCATTTTATTTTAAATAAATACGTTTTATTATAAGTATTATGACCCATATTCCCCATGTCTATATTAAATGAGAAAAATCTAAGGCCAGTTGTAATAACAAAGTTGCTTAGGGAGCAGGGGATTTGCAAAGGAATAGGACAAGTGTAATAAACACCATTTTAACATGATACTGTAGGAATCAGAAGGGACTGAACGTGTGTTAAACCTGAGGATGTGAATTAAAGAAATATGAACATTGATCTAATATCAATCTCCATCTATTAACGGACAGAGTCTCTAACAGTTTGGAGTTAGAAAGTGTATGTTTATTGCAGCTGGGCAGTGCGTGGG